>APFE030814176.1:5604-25828 GCA_000404065.3 Pinus taeda | reverse complement strand
AAAAATAGGACAGGAACCTTGAGCATGATGACACCTAAGTGCCCATGTGGCTCATCTAGCAAACCAACACGTGGAACATAGCGTTTAACAAAAAGGCTGCAGGATGTTCAGATAGCTGCAGGATCATCAGATAGCTGCAAGATCACCAGAAAGCTGCAGGATGCCTGTAAGTAAGCCAAAATCTAAACAAATAGTCATCCATTAGCAAAACTTACTTAATCATGCTTAAGAACACCTAATGTAATGATCTGGGTTTTTTTATGGTGAAAATGAGGCAAAAGATAAGGAAAGATAAGGGAAGATTGAGGAAAACGGTAGATAAGTAAGTGTAAAGTAGAGGCTCTACACTGGGTTGCAGAGTAAATGTCTGTAAAACTCCCTAAAATTGATTTTCAGGCACTCACCACAAATTGCTCCACAATTTTCTCTCACTACTTCACAGACTTTCACCCTCTCTCGCTCAACAATACACATGACTCTTTACATTCATATTTGTCTTAACATATAAATTTGACATTAATACATGACAAAGCAAATAATTAATACACAGGATGGGCAATTATACAAAATAATTGGTTTTTTGAAGTTCAGGTGTTGTGGAGTGTCAGCAACAATCCTGGAGTAAATGTTTGTCCATACCTATTTACCAAAATTCATTAAAAGCCTTAAACTCTCTACTGTGTTGTGGAATGGTCAGCCTTGTACTTCTGCTCTAACTTCAGTCCTTTCACGTGCAAACAAAATCACAACTATACAGTAGTTGACTGGGCAAGCATGGTGTTTGTCAATGTGTTTAAGGCAGTGGTTGAGATTAATATTTCCAACATCGGACACATGGAAAGGATGGCTTCCAACTCCGCCACTCAGACCAGTTCTCACCAGGCCCTCCCTACCCTTCTAACCTAAAACTTTGATACACACATGCAAAAAGATAAAGGTTGCTACCTTAAGCTAATAGTGTGGGCAGTGAAGCTATCAAATCTGGTTGGTTAGTGGAAAATTAAAATGAGAGTAGTGACTTTCAACTACTTCTCCAAAGTTTTTTGGAAGGCAAAGAGATGAGGAAACAACAATGGAGAAAACAGAACCACGCAAATTGCGGGATTTCAGTCGGCATTAGCATTCGACGCATCTAGGAAAAAATTGTCCCTTCCTTAATATTTATTAGAGTCGTCATGCCCTATGATACCAATGAGGAGGTTTTCATTATTGTGCTAGAGCTCATTACTCAAAAGCTCGAACCTGTGTCTAGGTTTCATCTTGCATCTCCTTGGGGTCTTTGTGGACAATTTAGGCTATTGCCACTGGTTTTGTTTTATTTAGGCATTTTATAATGGATATTGTGGCGCATACATGGGTTTGTTAAGGATGGAGGTAAGGTCAATGTTTTTTCTCCATGGAATCTTATGATGCAGTGTAGGGTCTGGTCTGGGGGCTCGTGAGTGATGGTGGTGTTTAAGGGGAGGCCCGAGTTTCAATCGTGGAGGGGTACAACTTATCCCTGTCCGGAGTAGGTTCCTAATTTTGGGTTTCATTAGTGGTATTTCACCATTAGAGCCAAAATTGTGCATTTACATTCAAATGAGCTGATTTCTCATCCTTTTTATAATACTATTTGTCCCATTACACCTTACTCTCTCGGTATTAGGAAATGCTAGTCAGTATTTTCCATTCCGTCCTGTTCCGTGGACTAGCGATCTTACCGACTGAAGTGGATTATCTCCTTTGCTAGTATACTTTCCTTTTTATCACTTTCTCCAACGGGTGGGTGGCTGGTTTGCAAACACTTCGGTTTCTCCTTGATGCCAAGTGACACTCATAGGCAGGACCACAAGAGGTTGTTCTGGTGTACCGTCCAACCACATGGAAGACATGTAGGACCATATGTCTCCATCCCCTGAGGCATTGATTGGGGCTACTATCCAAGCATAGCGGGAGGAAACGTCGAGTCTTCATCAATATTCGAATACTACTACCCATGTACAACCAGTTCTAGATAGTGGACTTTTGACAGAAAACAATTTCACAGAGAAGAAACGCTCATCGAAGCCAAAGAAGCATCCATTACAGGCAATGAGGGGGGAACCACCAATGATATTGGGTGAAGGGGCTTATTGGGAGAGCATTGAACGTCTGAGGTACAAGGCACTAGTGGGGAGGTGGAACCATCTTCACATGTCAGGGGAGAAGTTGAAAGTATGGGCAGAAGATTGATGGTTTCTTCTATTGAAATATTGTCCCAAGGTTAACACCCTTTTTAATGGATGGGTTGTATTTCATGTCTCGAATTCTAAGGATGTTGATCACATTTTGAAGGAACCGTGGGTGAAGGGTCATGGATTTCTAATCATGCAATGGTGGAAAGCAGGTTTTGATGCATTCGCAGAGGCACCTAGAAGGAATTTTATTTGGGAAAAGTTGTCGAGGCTCCCTCTGGAGCTGTGGAACATCGGTATGGTCACGAAGATTGCAAATAGGAATGGGGGTTTTTACTACCGGGATGAGGGCTCTTTTGACCAAATTGATAAGAGGATGGCGTGGGGGAGGGTGGAGGTGGAAATGGGTAGAGGATTGATAGTCGAGCTAGATATTAGATGGAGCAGTTTCTCATTTACTTTGGCTATTGATTACTAGGGGGTACCATTTAGGCACCTTCATCATCACGAGACTGGCCACCTCATTTCAACCTATCCGGGACTAACATATCGGGACCATGGCATGAGGGGGTCTAGGGGTATCCCTACAAGGATTTCGGTTCCAAGAAAGGAGTTGGGCAATGATTTTACTACACATGGCACAAATTTGGGACTTGTCCAAGGCGAGGGCGATGACCCAGGTTCCAATTTCAGTGCATCTCCAGGTATTTCAGCCCTATGTAATGACTCTGTTGTTAATTGCCATGTTTTTTCTTCTCCCATTTTAGATAACTGTACTTACTCAAGTCATATAAGCTTTAAGCCCATTTTCCCAGATCCCTCTGTTACATCCTCTGTGACAAGGAAGGCCCCTCAGGCACCCTCTTTGATTCCAGCTAAACAACTAGTTTCTTCGGAGAAATTGGTAACATATAATTTCCTTGGGACCACCCAATATCCTTGTGCATGCCCTATGCATTTCTCTCCTTCATATACACCTCATGGATGAGAGTGCAGGTGCTCATCCTCATCCTTTCATCCTGGTGAGAATCCACCTTCATCTACTCTGTCGCTCGATAAAGAGCTGGAAGCCCTTATCGTTTTTGTTGAGTCCCTGGAACCTTTGACCATCAAGTGATCCTTTTTCTAGCATCCTGAAAATGCATCTGGATTTCTCACTTGACAAGAATGTTACACACTGTAAGAAGTGGGATTCGCGATTCAAAAAAGTGACTGAGTGCAACAACATCACACTATTCCCTTCCTCGAATCTGGATTCTGAAGGGGATACTTTTAACATTGATACTACTTACACCGTCGAGCGGATTTGTATTTCTAATGTCCATGGTACGTGGGTCCTTAGAGAGGATACACTTAACCACGGGGTTCCACCATGACCATTATCTCCCTAAATGTCCGGGGGTTGGGAGTGCCCCATAAAATATCACAATGGATTCATTGGGGGAGCAATACCATACCACATGCATTCATATTTGGGGATATATGTTCAGGAAAAAATGACATAATATATTGAGCATATAATAGGGGGTAAAGGGTTTTTATATTGGCACGTATAAAAAATGAAGCTCAAAGTTGATGAAAAAATATAAAGGGGTATAAAAATTGTTAATGAAAAATGGATACCTACAATATCTAGTGAAAGTAGGGGTTTTATAAATTGGGAATGTGTATTGGGTTGTATTCATAGGGGGGTTAAATAATGTGATTTCTAGAGGCATTTTCCAATATGTAGTCAAAATGAGGGTATTGTTTAGTATGCCATGAATGCACATGATATGTCAGAGGTTCATTGAGTGAAGGCCCCGTGTAAAATATGCTCTCTCTACAAATTTGTTCGGTCATATAACCCGTCTATGATACGTTTTCAAGAAACAATGGTAGAGCATGAGAAAGCATGGGAAACAATGTTCTTTGTCTGTCCTCGATGGCCTGTATGTGTATCTAATGCTAATCGAATCTCGGGGGGTTTGGGGGTGATGTGGAACCCCAACATCTACGAAATTAGGGCATACACTTCATGCGTAGGTATCATACTATCTGAATATAAGTTGGGGTCGAACAGGAGATTATTGATTATCAATTCTTATGCACCTTATACTGGACAAAGACTCTATTAGGACCAGGTGGCCAATTCTTGATTGTTAGGGTTGAGTTTGCTCATTATCGCTCAGGATCTAAACTTTTCATTGAGGCAGTCAGATATTTGGGGCATTAGCGCACGGGAGGATGTATTAATTGCATATTTCATAGACATGATGAAGACTCACATACTGATTGACATTTGTCCAGATCCCTTAGACCCGAGTTTGCGGAATGGGTACACTAGAGGGGAGGGAATATCTAAGAGGATTGACAGCTTTCTAGTGTGCCAATCTCTGTTTCACCACCTATCTAACTTGGAACCATTAATTCTCTCTGCCACCATCTTTGATCATATGCCTATTATGCTATCCCGGAGCAAGAAGTAAGTGGGGAGATCATTCCCATTTAAATTTAGTCCAAGATGGTTGCAAATGAAGGATTTCAAAAATCTGATAAACTCGGTATGGAAAAGGCCATTTCTTCTTGACCCTATGCACTGTTTGACTGCAATATCCACTAATCTTTCATTGTTAAAAAGGGAAGCTTGATCGTGGATGTTGGGCAAAAAAAGAGAGGAGATTAAAACTCTTCTAGACATTGATCATTCTATCATATTGTTGAATGACCCTTTCATTCCACTATATTTCTCAGATACATACAGGGACAAGATTATTGAGTTGGAAAGCATTAGGAATTTGATTCTATTGAATGAGGAAGGTGACATTCATATGAAAAGTCAGGCATTATGGGTTCAAGCAGGGGATAATAACACAAAATACTTTCATCAATAGTTCAACATCAGAAAAATAACCAATTCCATCACGAACATCTGGGATGTTGAAGGTAATATCCTATCCTCTGCATCTTCTTTCCAACATGTAGCTATATCGCATTTCAAGAGCCACTATATGGACCCATGACTTACTCTCTCAATCTGCATGTATTTCTCACATTCTAGAGATGTCCTTGGTTGAGGATAAAAATATTCTGGGGTGTCCCATCACTAAAGGGGAGTTTATTATGACTATGCGAGATAGTGCGAGGAACAAGAGCCCTGGACCAAATGGGTAGGGTGTAGAAATTTTTATTCATTTCTCTGATTTGACGATTCTAGATCTTCCGGTGGTTGCTGAGGAGTCTAGGATAAATGGTTTTATTTAGGGGGCTATCAATACCACATTTATTGCTCTCATTCATAAGAAAGAAAGTCCCGAGTCATTTTCATATTTCAGGCTGATATCCCTCTGCAACACTGTGTATAAATTGATCTCTAAATTGATAGCATGAAGGATGAAACCAATTATGAATAAGCATATTACTGAGGAACAGTTCGGGTTTATTGAGGGTAGACATATTCAAGATGCAATTGGTATCACTCAGGAGATTATGCACCCCATAAAATCCAGAAATCCAAAGTCTTACCTTCTCAAGGTGGATTTGACCAAGGCATATCACTACATTGACTGGGAATTCCTTAAACTAATTTTAATCAAAGCAGGTATGTCCTCACCTAACATTAGATGGATTATGGCTTGCATCAAGACCATGAATTTTGTTGTCATCATAAATGGACTTCCTTCCCATTTCTTCTCAGTACACAGGGGTTTGAGGTAGGGTTGTCCTCTATCTCCAATGTTGTTCCTCATGGTTATTAACAGCCTGAGTAGAAACGTGTGGGATGCTAGACTTCAGGGTATAATTTCTGGAGTTAGAGTATCTAGGTAGATTGACATCACTCACTTTATTTTCATAGATAACCTCCAATTTAGAGGAATGTCTATCATTTTCTAAATGGACTTGTATTCCTAACATCATTTCATCTTTTGGAAAGGCGTCGGGGCTATGTATAAATGGACCAAAGTCTATTCTCATACATAATGGCATTGCAGGTACAATGATAAAGGAAATCAATTTACTCTTTGGAGTTGGTATCAGACATATTGATGAAGGTATTACATACCTGGGTCTCAACTTGAATCCTAATAAATACTACAACAAAGATTGGGACTAGTTAGTAGAGAGGTTCCACAAGAAGCTAGATTGTTGGAAACACAGATGGCTGATTATGGGAGGTAGAATGATAATGTTAAAATAAGTTCTACAAAGTATTGTGGTACATTGGATGCACCTTTTTCTACCTCCTAGGGAGGTTATTAAAAAGATCCAATCCATCATGGGGCTTTTTACTTGGGCTCGGACATTACTTTATGAGAAGTATTATTTGGTTAAAATGTCTCTCATTGCAAGACCCATTGAGGATGGTGGATGGGGTATCATTGATCCTTCTGCCTTCAACGTACCACTGATCATTAAGTATATGTGGAGGGAAGAAATAGGCACTGGAATATGGTCCCCTGTCATAAAAGATAAGTATGTGTATGGGAAATCTTTCACAATATGGATTTATGGAGGCGCCAAGAGGAAAACTATTTCATCATATATCTGGAAAAGTATGATAAAAAACATACACTAGATGATGGGTTTGTTCATTGGGAGGTAGGGGATGGATACAAGATCAAGATTAGATTGGACGCTATTAAAGGTATGGTGGGAAACCACTCATTATCTTGCTGGATCCTTAATTTCCTGCATAATAAAGAGACTATGTTTCTTAAACATATTTTCTTACACGATGATCACTGTATTGACTGGAAATCATAGACTTGTGTTGGGGATATTCAGATGCCTGGGGTGGATGTTTGTGAATGGGAAGTATATATTGTTAATCTAAGAAATGCAGGTATCTCCCTTAATGACCAGGAGGACCAAATGACTTGGGCATGTTGCCTCAAAAAGGGGCATCCACTGCTAAAAGACATATACAATAGAAGACAATGGATAGAGAAGGGGAATGAGTTTCCTACATGGGTTCAGGCTATATGGAAAGGGAACCTTCCTAATAAAGTCAAATGTTTTTGCTAGTTAGCTATCATGGATCGATTATTAACCTAGAACAACCTACAACATAGAGGGTACTCTGACCCAGGGATCTTCCTCCTCTGCAAAAATAGCGCTGAAGATAATGTTCATCTATTTTTGCACTGACCTTATGCGAAAGCGCTTTAGGAGGGGATATTAGACACTTTCGGCATTGTTCCACTACAACATTATCCATCACGGAGGTGTTGTTTTAGAAGGTGGTTCAAAACTTATGGTAGATACAGATTTCTACCATTGTATCTCATTTAGCCCATCTGGCGTAGTAGGAATGCAATTATATTTGATAATAAATATCTGAGAGTGAGGGAGGACGTCATTAAAACTACTGCATATTTAAAGGAATATGGACCATCAAAAAATTGTAGTAAATCCAAAATTATCAAACGAAGAGACATTTGGCAAACATATCATGTGGGTTTCTGTTGGGAATAGGTTCCCTTAAGGAGAGTTTTGGGGTTAAAAGCCCATGTTTTGGGACAATTTTGTAATAAAGTTGTAAAGTCTCCGCATTTTGTGGTCGCGGAGCACGAAGATGTCAAGAGTCATAAAGGGTTGTCTGCCTTTATTTTGTAAAGTGTAATGTCGGCTGTAAAGATCCACCCATGGTTCATGGACCATGGGATTATGTAAAAAGGAGCTAAGTATGTAAGCTCTAAGTAGTCTTTAGTGGATAGCAAAGAATGGAGTAAGGATTTAAGCATTGGAATCTAAGCTTTCTCAGGTCTTAACATAGGTAGAGGCTTTGCAGCTGAGTGCGCAGAGGCCTAGGGTGGAAGTCCACAATTGAGTGCGCCTACCCCTGCAGCTGTGTGCGCAGGGCAGATAGAGTCTATATTAATCTGAAGATATCAATAAAGAGAAGTATTTTGCAAATTATTTGCATTTATTTGTTGTTAATGCATTTGGTTATATTGCTTTTGGGTTTAATTTACAATGTTTATGTGATGTGCGAATATATGTGATTATATTCGTTAATTGAACACAAGTAAGAATATCAGTTTACGCAATGCTAACTGTGATTGATTAGTAAGATAAGTATAACACTTAAGATGACTTGGGAACCTATACAATAGGTTATCATAGTTGTGCAGAAGTACCTGGATCATGGGTTAAGGTTGCGTAAAGTTCAATCGTACACCTTCGCGGAGGTATCGAAGGGTGGAATAAAGGGGTAAACTGACAGAGACCTAAGGCTTAGCGGCCTACACGAAAGTAGGAACCAAGGGTATAAACCAACATCATGACCATCTCAGTGTGTGGAAACTTCGTTCCAGCATCCGCCCATACTGCTTCGAGTGAGACCTCGGTTCGCGCTCTATGGGATGATGTCGAAAGGGCCAGTAGTGTAGGGATTTGTTTGGCTAACTAACGCTGAACCTGGGTCAGGCCCCACAAAGCCAACAAATGGTTCCATTGCCGAGACCAGAATTTGCATGAGATATATGTGATGTCGTATCACTGGAATCCAACTAAGAAAGAGGTTGAGGACTGGTTGGATAGGAAGATCCACGAATTCTCGGCGTAAGAGAACAGAAATCCATGGCTGACAAAGGAACAATGGCTGGATAGGTACCTATATACAGAAATCCATGAGATATTTTTATGTTCCTTTCCAGTTGAGTTATACGAGTGGATCGCGAAGCTAGCAGATAGCCAAGGAAGGTGGAGACTTGACGGTCCTATCGTTTGGACCCCAGAGTTAGTACATAGACTGCAAGCCTCTAGGGATAAGATCGCACGTGTTGTCGATCATTGGCTTGATCGCATCATAGGAGGATTCGTGACTGAATTCACAGTTGATACCTCAATTGGTTACAATGAGGCGGAGCAACGTTTTTTCAAAGGTCTATGAGGTAAGTACTTAAAGTCTTTAAATACCTGGATTAAGATGTTATGGTGCGAAAAACAGGTTATGAAGCTACCTTGATGTTTGGAGCTATACGAAGTGGAAAGACTTACAGAAACAAAGGAAGAAAGGGTTCAGAATATAGCCCCCTAATTTCACTGCCATTGGGTGACGAAGAGGGAGTAGCACAAGCTTCTTCGCGAAGTATAGTTCAGTTAATAAGACAGGGATTCCCGTGACTGCCACCTCCACATACACCACCTTCAACTTCACCTCCGTCACCTATGACTTTTCCCATACCACCACCACCTCCACCGAAGTTCAACATGGCAAATTCAGTAAAGCTGCCTTTGTTTAAGGGCTTGGGAAATGAGGACCTGGACCAGTTTTGGTTCATCATAAAAACTGTATGTGAATCACAGGGCATCACAGATAATCACATGAAGAAGGCAACATTGGATAGTTATTTGCAGGATCATGTGCTAACTTGTTACATAAAGTACTCTAATGATAATCCAAACACTAGGTTGGCAGAAATCCAAACCGCGCTGAATAAAGTGTTCAGTAGGCCTAAATCCGAGGCACAGTCAATTGTGGGGTTCAAGGAAATCGTGATGAAACTAGGTGAGACACCTTGGAAATTGGATCAAAGATTGAAGTGTAAAATCCGCGAAGATAATATGAACTTAACAGATGGACAATATCGTGAATGGCTTATGGCTTTGCTCCTGCCTCACCTAAGGGTTGCACTGTCACAACAGAAGATTACGACTCAGGCAGAGGCCTTGGAAATTGCCATATGACTACATCAAACACCGATGCAAGATCCGAATCTAGGGGTTCAACAGATCGATGTGTAGTTGCAAAATATTTACCTTGAAATGCAAAGTTTGAAGCAGGACAATACAATTCGACCAGAGGTGCACGAAGAGATATGGTGCCCGAAATGTAAAGGTCATGGGCATGACAAAGACCACTGCCCGGTCTTTCCAAACTATATTACAGGAGGAAGAGTGATTCCTTTGAGGCGAGAAGCCCAAGAAGGACCGAGCACGGGGCCTGCATTGTGGTGCACTATATGTCAGGTATCAGGGAAACATACAACTTCTAATTGCCATTTGCTATAGAAGTTTGTACAAACAGTGCAAAAACTGTTCTGCAACTTCTGCATGTTGGTAGGGAATGATGAGCACAACTGCCGAAGTTATGCATTGATGATGGATAGAACACCCACCTATAGAGTCCAGGCAGAAGCACGACCACCTGACCAAAGCACTGGGATGGTGTGAACAGGATTTTAGGGGCGCGGATGAGGCCGAGGTAGAGGAGGACCTGATAGAGGTCGAGGACAGCTAGTCTGTTACAACTGTGGAGGACCAGGACACTATGCTTGTGAATGAACTAACTCAATGCGTCGGTCGTGCAAATATTGTACTTAGTTTGACCATGAGACAGAGGACTATCTTACACTGATAGTAAGAATACACGACAAAGGGGTGCTGCCACCGTAGCCGACTCAGAACTTGCAGATGATGAGGTCTGAGCCTCGCAAAGAGGATCCAAATGTGAATATAGTTTTCCGAAGTGGAATTGCAATGGGCAATGATAAGGGGAAACAACTCGAAGGCTATGCATTGGTTTGCAAAGCTTCGGTAAATGAGGCTGAATTTGATTTGGAGCACGAACACGAAATGTTCATGGAAGCAAAGAAGAGCTTCATTGAAGCCTCTACCTCAGGAAGCAGGTATAAGCCTAATTGGGAAATGGACCCTTCTATGCTTATAACCTTTCTAGAAACTTACATGAAGATGTTGCGCGATAGCAAGGCTATGAAGGGGTTACGAGAGCTTATAAATAGATGCATCGGAAACACTCTGGGTGAACCATGCATTGTACAGAATATTGGTTAGCATAAAGCAAGGATAGTACGAGAGATGAGACTGACCACGCAAATAGGAGAATATGAAATGGATTAGGTTATTCTAGATCTGGGGTCAAACGTGAACGTTTTACCAAAGGAGACTTGGGAGCGGATGGGAAGACCCATGTTGTAGTGGTCCCTGATTTAGTCAAGGATGGAAAATTACCAAAAGATCATCCCCATGGGACGACTGCAAGGAGTAACTGTAGACATTGAAGGCGCGAGTGCATTGGCTAACTTTGAAGTAATAGAAATTATGGATGACAAAAACCCCTACCTTGCACTCCTTGGCATTGATTGGGCTACTGACATGAATGGGGTAATCAACCTAGAGAAGTGAAAGATGATATTTGAAAGTAAATTGCTTCGCCTAATAATACCCCTAGATCCTACTAAAGGATCTCGCTATACTGAGCCAGTACATGATTATGAGAGAGATCAATATTTGGAATGCATATATAAGATAACAACGCGAGACCAAGATTGGGTGAATCTGACAGTGGATGGATGAATTACATGGGATCGCGAGAGTTCCTGCACCTCAGAATATGATGAAGAATTAGAGCGTTGGCAGAATCAGCTACATGAAGTAAACACGCTGAGCTGTAACATGATGACCTGGTCGCTGCATTGTGTATCGTCAGAGGTAAGAAATCTGCCCACTTATGATGTCTTAAATGATGTAGATTTATTTTTCGATGCATTTGAGATAGAAGTAATAGAGAAGTAGCACTTCCAGGCTTTAGATTGGGCAATGAGAGCTACGCCCACAAGATGGTGGGGTACGCACAAGAGTAGTTTTGATGATTGGCGTGAGTGTAGGAGAATGATGAGAACACACTTTAGGAAGCCGAAGGTACAAATGACAGACAAATATGACGGGAAGGATGATCCACATGCACACTTGGCCAAATGGGCTAAGGCTTATGGAGCGAAGCCCCAACCTGAATGGGTGCACTTGTTTTGCCACACCTTGGATGTCATCCTGATGAACTGGTACTTGGAAATAGAGCTCTGCCATGGTACAAGTGAATGGGATATTTTGCGCAAAGGATTCATAATGACATTCATCTTCAAATATGGGTTTGACTGTATTGACAAAATGCTTCAAGAAGTTAAAGCAACAATCTTTAGGATACCGCAGGATCCTTTGGATGTGATTCAACCCGATTGGACTACTTAGCTAAGCCACACGCTGGAATGCTATAACATGACTACTGAAGAAGAAGATGAGGATCCACGAAAGATTAATATCCTTGAAACCGAGGGTCACCGCGAGTTCAATGGACCACATATAGAGATTCCTGATATAACCGCGTCATTGAAAAAGAAACAGGTAAATATTGGTACGGAGGCGGAGCCCAAATTCGCGAAGATTGGAGATTACTGGGATGACGCGACAGTAGACAAGGTCGCCGAATTGCTCCGTGAATACTATGATTTGTTCCCTACCAAGTTTACGGAGTTAAAGGGGATAATAAGAGACCTCGGCATTATGAAGATCACTTTAAAGCCTAATGTGAAGTTGGTTAGGCAAAGACCTTATCATCTCAATTTGAATTATAAGGAGAAGGTCCGCTTAGAGCTAGATAAGAAGCTCGAGGTAGGCATCATTGAGCCCGTAGAAGAATCTAAATGGATGAGCCCAATGGTGGTACAAGAAAAGAAGTAGAAGGATGAAATAAGGATATGCGTAGATCTTAGGAAGTTGAATGATGCTTGCGTACATGATCCTTTCACTGATGAGGTATTGGATAATCTAGGTGGCTAGGAAGCGTACTCCTTCACTGATGGGTTCTCTGGGTGCCATCATATCAAAATCGTGCTTGAAGATAGAAGCAAGATGACCTTCGCGACTAAGTGGGGATGTTTTCAATACAATGTAATTCCTTTCGGATTAAAGAATACGCCTGTGATTTTTTCGTGCGTAGTCATTGCTGCATTCAAAGAATTCATTCATAAGTTTCTAGAGGTGTACTTTGATGACTAGATTGTGTTTGGATTGGTAAAACACCATGTGGAAAGTTTGCGCTTGATGCTAGATACTTGTCGAAGGTATCAGATTGCGTTCAATCTGAACAAATACCTATTTTGTGTTCCTTTTTGGACTCTGCTAGGTCATGTGGTTTGTAGACAGGGACTGGGTAGATCCTACGAAGATCACGATGATACTTAACTTAGAGGCACCGAGGAGTGTGAAACAGCTGTGCACAACCCTAGGACATATGGGGTATTATAGGAAGTTTATCAAGGGCTATGCCCAGATCACCGCGCCTATGGAGAAGTTGTTGAAAAATGATGTCACATTCTATTGGAATGAGGACTGTGAGAAGAGCTTGGATGTATTGAAAGGAAAAATGGTCATTGTGCCAATTTTAGTCTTCCCGGATTGGAAGGAGTTTCATGTACATGTAGACGTGTCATGTATAGCATTGGGAGTAGTACTGACATAGGTTGGTGGAGGAGAATTGGACGGTCCTATGGCTTTCACAAGGGGGAGGCTATCCAAGGCTGAGAAGAACTATTCGACCACCGAGCGCAAAGGGTTAGCCATGTATACGCGCTCCAGAAGTTTAGACACTATTTGTTGGGTGGACATTTTAAGATGTATATGGATCATTCTGCGTTGAAATACTTGGTCAATAAGCCTATGTTGGGGAGGAGAGTCTGCAGGTGGTTGTTATTATTCCAAGAATATGATTTTGAAGTTATTGTGAAGCCTGAACGACTGAACACGGGACTAGACCATCTGTCGCGCATCAAAATGGGGGAAGATCCCACTAATTTGGTGGAGGGATTTCCTGACGCGTAGCTATTTGTAGTACGTGTCACAGATGGTCACTTTGAAGACATCATAACTTCCTAATGACAAGAACTGCCCCGAAAGTCTACACCATCCAGTAGAAGAGGAGTTAGTGGTGCGCACGACAGAATTTTCTGTCATTGCCGGATATCTATACAAAATGGGGTTTGATGAGGTATTACGACGATATGTACCAGAGTTTGAAAGGAGAAGAATCCTCACAGATGCTCATGGGGTTGCCGCAGCAGGCCATTATGAAGGAAGAGTGATCGCATAGAAGATTCTACGTGCACGGTTGTGGTGGGAAACTCTCCATCAGGATTCAAAATTTTACTGCAAGGCATGTGATGTGTGTCAAAGGATTGGCAGGCCATCATTGAGAGATGAGTTTCCTCTGAACCCATAGATGACGTTACAACCTTTTGAGAAATGGGCGATAGATTTTGTGGGACCAATTCAGCCCAAAGGGAAGAAGATGGAAGTGCAATACATTATCACTGCGACTGAGTATTTGACTCGTTGGGCAGAGGCACAGCCTGTGAAGGATTGAACAGTGATCCAAAATGGACCCAAAAACCCTCTAAGTCTTCAAAAATATTTTAAAAGATAAAAACTATTGCATGAGGAAGAACCCTTGGAAAAGGCGAAAAACACTACCGGAAGCGAAAAACAGTAAGAAATAGTGTAAAAACAAGTTATCGGCAACGATGCATAGGAGCCATCGAATCTGGCCAATCAATGGTCTAGATCCAATTGACACATCGCAATCGGCAGTGATAGGAGGAGGCTATCAGGGGCAACCATATAAAAATTGTGATCACAATTAGCGCAGGTCAATGAGGACCGTCGATTAGTGTGCAGATTAAAGGCCTAGGTAACACGCGATATAATAATCAGCAAATATAGAGGAGTGCTTACCAGACGACCCAGGGCTTATGCGATATTTGATTGCGACAAGTCGCATCGCAATATCACATCGGAGCAGTACAATGGAGCGAGGCTACATATATATGTGTGATGTGATGAAACTAGACCCAAAAGGGTTTGTAAATGCCAATATATAATATTTCAAGTTTGTCTAAAGCCATTTTACGGGATTTTTCAATGTTTTAATGTATTTTTAAAATACAAAGGGAAACCACGAAATAGGGCAGTTGAGACATGAAATAAGCGATTAAAGGTGGACTTGATAGAAGTATAAAGTAGATTCATGAATATTTGAAGTCCGATGAACTGTGTTTTGGCGGATTTTTCCCGTGTTTGAATGTATTTCTCTTTGTAAACAGGGAATGGCTATTTCGGGGATTTCAAAGGCCCGATGGACTCTTCCTTTGCAGAACAGGTTGCCACCTTCCCTGAAGATGTTATGCCACGAGTGCTAATGCTCAGAAGGGAATTCAAGTGGATAGAGGCTGGGAGCTAGAGAGCCTGAGAAGGGGAAACGAATAGACAACGTCGACTGGCTTTAAAGCCATAGGCTGACAAAGGAAACAGGGAAGCAGTGCTGAGACAGAGAGAAAACAGAGACAGAGAGTTAGTGAGGAGAGTCTGTGTACTTAGAAAGATTTGGGGGATCCAAGTAAAACCTTGTTGTTTTGTATTTGTTGTGTGAGACTCAAATTGAGCTCACTTTCGTAAAAACTCTACTTCTAAAGACATAATAGAGAGGTCACCACTGAAGGCTGGACTAGGAGACGTAGCCCAGGAGTGTTGGGTGAAATCCTTATTAAAATTGTTGTGTTTATGTGTGTTTGTCTATTATGTTCTTTAATTGCTTCATTGTCTATGTATTTCGCAATCTTATCGGTCCATTGAACAAAGTAACATAGGCAAATCCATGCACATGAGTCTGTAATACCTTAATAATTGTGTAAGATCTCATTTTCAGATCACATAGGCGCGACTGCTGTGAAGTTCCAAACTGATGTGATTTAGGTTTCCAAAGATTTTGATGAGTGATTGCGGTACACACTTTTTGAACAAAATGATTAGCGCTCTGATGGAGGAATTTCAGGTATATCACCAGAAAAGCATGCCTTATCACTCACAGGCTAGTGGGACGGTGGAAGCATTCAATAAGGTGTTGGAAGCCATGCTGACCAAGGTTTGCAACGCTCAGCGAAGTGATTGGGACCTACACATACCCGCAATAATATGGGCCTATCAGACGACATGCAAAAAATTGACTGGATAGACACCCTTTAGGCTGGAATATGGTGTTGAAGCAGTGATGCCCATGGAATAAATTGTGCCTAGTCTACACATAGCAACACTCATGGGTATGATGGATTGTGGAGCCCTGTAAGAGAGGCTTTCACAGCTCGTCGAGTTTGAGGAAGAGAGATTTCTAGCTGGATTTCACCAACAGGTCCAAAAGTAGCGAAAAAGCATGGCATGATCAACACATTAAGCTACACACCTTTAAGGTAGATTATCTGGTTTTTTTATATGATAATAAGTTTGATAAATTTCCAATGAAGTTCAGAATGCATTGGCTAGGGCCCTATGTCATTAAGGAGATTATCAATGGTGGAGTAGTTTAGTTGGTTAAATTGAATGGAGATCCCTTCCTAGGAAAGGTGAATGACAGCTGATTCAAGCCAGATATCAGTGATCCGTCTAAGTGACTATATGAGGGTAGCATAGTCTTAGCACTCCAGGAAACTGAAAGGAGGCACGAGTCTATAAAATAAACTACATGAGTTGGGGAACTGCGTGATTACAGGATTCTGCGGGACGAGGAAATGTCACAGGGTTCGCGATAACACAAAGAGAGATGCGCTACCCAGGGAGAAATCATGCACGTCAGCACGAAAGTGACCATTAAAGTCATTTTTCATGATTTGATAGTAAGAATGCAGCCAAATGGAGCCGGCGGTTGGCATTTAAGACAAACTTTATGGGTAAGATCCTTGAAAATCTGCCACCAATCCGACATTAATGAACCGAATGTGGGGGAAATGGTCAGATTTGAATTCAAAATGCCTTATAAATTACAGGTGGATTCCCAAAGAAAAACACTTGGCATTTTGAACATTGTGTTTTCGAGCTCTTAGGCACACATGAACCGTGAAAACTACGAATTTTTGCTAGCAAGTTTAGTATTTGAGACGTTGCCAAAGGAGACACAGGAGTTGTTGCATAGCATCATGTCGACGCCCACAGAAGCTATGAGTGCTAAAGCTGTGACAATGGAGGGGGTTGTGCCAGAGGTTGTTAGGGAGGCAGAGGGAGCTTCTCCAGAGGTTATAGAGGTATTAGTTAAAGTTCCTAAATCACCACAGGCACCTAGACCGAAAGCAACCCCAACTAAGGAGAGTGTGAAGGATAAGAAGGGCAAGCAGGCTAAAATACTGGTGCGTGCGTCACCCAGAAGAAACCCACAGAAGGACAAGCCCACTGCACAAGAAAAGGGAAAAACCATTAACTTGGAGCCAAAGGAGGAAAAAATTGAGGACATCCCGATGGATGATGAGGAATTGGGGGTAGAAGTGGAGGAAGTTGAAGTATAGGGTGTTTACCTTATCACTAAGTTGCCTGAGTACGTCCCTCCGTGCAAGGTCAAGACCAAGGTGCCAAAGGACAGTGATGAGAGCAAGGTCGCCTTACACACCCCACTGTTGCCAGACGAGATTGTCTTTGAAGGACCATGCTTGGGGCGGGTTCCTTTATTGAAATTGGAAGATTGGGACTTAGATGACAATGAAAAGTTCTCGCACTAGGCGACCAAGCAGCTAATCTGTTGTGTTGTTGACACAACCACCAGGATGATCACATTGGAACTGCATAAATGGCTTAGGGGAGTAGACAATGTAGGTCTGTTTAACTTGCTATGGGTGCCGCACTACAATCACACCCCCATTATAGTATTTGTCATCAAGTAGCTGCTATGCTTGGTGCATGATGGATGTCTGTGGCTAGAGGAGCCAATACCTATCACCAACAGATTGATCCACTGGATCACGCGGCTACCCTACACAAGGGAAAATCTGACCATGATGTTTGATAGAAAATGTGGCGAGCAGGCCCTCGCGAAGGCATGAAGGAGAAATTCAAGCTCATAAAGAAGTTTCGAGGCTATGCCATCTCGAGTATCTATGACCCTGCGGTCAAGGTGGCCACATAGATTTTGGTAGGAAAGGTTATGAGGAAGTGTCGCGCAGATGAAGTGTCGGCACTAGTTGTTGCTCTTGCATCCTAATGCGTCGAAGGAGTCTAGTTTAATTGGGTGTGCTATCTCTATGGTGAGTTCCTTGTGAACTATCACGAGGCACAAGAGCTCAGCAATACCTTACACTATGCATGGCTCCTGGTGTCTATTGTGCTGGTAGCTTGGGAGCTACCGAAAGACAGTCAATTCCCCTCAGTTGCGTCAGACTTGCCAGAAGCAGCAAAGTATGCTTCGCTGTTGGTGACCAAGGATGCTAAGTGCATCAAGGATAACAAGATCTTCTGGAGCTTGATGGAAATGAACATCTGCATGGCTATCAATCGCAAACCCCGGTTGTCACCTACTGTGTTTGCCAACCTGCAGGAGTATGCAGAGTTCAACGGACCCTGAGCAGACATGGTATGACTTGCCTTACTTGGAAATGGACAATGCAATTAATGTAGTTCTTGATCGTTGGCCGGTAGAGTGGCACACTACCACAGACTTGGCGGTGGGGTCAAGCAAGTACATCGCGTAGCACAAAAAGGAGGAGGCCAAGCTCAAGATGGTGCAACTGGCCGAAAAGAGGAAGAAGGAGGCCGCTGACAAGGCCTAGGTGGAGCGCAATGCCACCCAGTAGATGAAAAAGAAGATAGGGAAAGCAGAGCATGGCTCTGACAAAGGTGCGAGGTCACCCTCGCTCGAAACAAAGGAAGAAAGAGACGAGAAAACACAACAACATGGCACGGACTCCCAGACGTCGCCAGACCACATGAAGCATCCAAGGGAACAAGAGAAAGTGGGGTCGAGGAAGAAGTCCAAGGCTAGTAATGTGTCGCTATACCCAATCACCATCACAGAGGGAGATTTGCATGACATTGGAGACACAGTGCGAGATGTCACCGTGGAGGCACTACAACAATTCGAGTAGTAGCAACAGCTACTATTGTGGGCCATCCAGACAGGTTTGCAAGAGCTGTAAATCCGCGCATCACAGGCTAGCACAGTGTCCACTAGCCTCACTATCGGTACTTCAGAAGCTATCGAGGTGCTGTGTGCGAAGGTCCCTTGAGTGATAGTGTTGCCAGATGGAGCACTGACCATAGATAATGAAGCTGATAGACCCACTATCAGCACCCTCAAGTGAGTGGGGTTGAACTTGGCAGTGCTCCCTGGCAAGGCACTCCACCTACTGCAAGATGGAGTGATCGCGGTGCTGAGAGCCCGCGAACACCGTGCTCTGTAGGTGATCAGTGAGCAGAAGATTAAAAATGAACAGAGAGTCCAACAGTGAGACACCACCCTCACTTCCATGATGGAACTCATTAACACTAATATGTGCATGATTAAGGCTATAAGGGAAGCTTGTCAAATGGTCCCCGAATTGGCCATTCCTGAGGAGGCGAAGGGAGATGAACATGTCTACAAGCTTGCTAAATGGATGCGTGATGCTCGCACAGATTTGGCTAAAGCTTAGCTAGAGTTGAACCTACAAATTGTAGATTTATAGTTGAAGGTGCAACCTTCAACTCCGCCAAAAGTAAAGGAGAAGCATGCAACCGCTGTCACAGAGGCAATAGTGGCGATAAGCAGTGTAGTAGCAGACTGCACACAACTTTTTGAACAATCATTCGAGGTCCTAACGAGCCTGTAGGACGACTTAATGTACAACGGATGGAGATAGAGGCGCAAGAACTGCAACAACGCTATGGCGAAGTAAAAGATATAATGTTCATCATTACTCTCATGCAAAGACTAGCGAAGCTATAGGAGGCAAAACACTTGAAAGAACGGGTAGATGCAGTTCAACACAAAGAGGCGGTGCTGAAGGCGTGCTTGAAGCCCTGGTTGGATGAGGCTTATTCAGTCACAGCCTCTATTAAAGGCAAGATTTCTCATTTGCAAGCAACTTAGTAGAAGAAGTGAAGCAGGCAGCCACATAGTGCACTACCGAGGTTGCTGTCCTGTGGGTCGAGTTGGGAGGCCTTTGCACCAAGATCTCCGTGCCCACAGAGTGACTTGAGGGCGAGTCACCATGTTTGTGTTGGGGGCATGTTGGGAATGGTTTCCCCTAAGGACAGTTTTGGTGCTAAAAGCCCATGTTTTGGGACAATTTTGTAATAAAGTTGTAAAGTCTCCGCATTTTGTGGTCGTTGAGCATGAAGATGTCAAGAGTTATAAAGTGTAAAGTCGTATGTAAATATCCACCCATGGTCCATGTTTGGTCAATTTAGTGTGATCTAAATTGCTAATTAAAATGTCAACCCGGGGTTCGTAAACTGACGAAGTGAAGTGTACTATATGTACTAGATAACCATTTCCTTAG
>APFE030814173.1:0-16638 GCA_000404065.3 Pinus taeda | reverse complement strand
GCTGCCATGGTCCTCTTGGAGATATATAGCATAGCTACATTGGTGATTTACTTTCTCCATTGTCCTCTTGGTAAACTTCGATCAACCTTGGTAATGATGGACAATGTTTAACATCCTATGATTCTGCAACACATATATCAACATTTTCTTTTCCTTTATCTTGCATTCTTAACATTTCTACTTGTTTTGTTAGATTGCTAAGAATTTATGTTTTAAAATCATCAAACAAATTTCCAAGTTTAGCTTGACTTACCGATCTTGATGTTGATTTACCTACTCTTGCTTTTCCTCTTGATATGTGTTTGCATGTTTCACAAATTTCTTTAAATGATAATTGATATACATCACCTATACTCAAGAGAGCAAGGAGATTAATCCATTCATCCCTAATTGTTCTAAGTAAGAGGGGTTTTAGTGTGTTGGATCCTAAATGATGTAGTTTTCCCCTCTTAACATTATACATGAGCCTCTCTATTAGATCCTCTAGACTCTCATCTTCTCTTTGATTAATTCTAAAGATTTCTTCTTTGAGATCATGATCTTTATATTTTTCTACAAGTATATTTTGCATGTCATTCCATGATCTTATTGAATTAGTCCCTAAACTCATGAACCATTTAAGAGCTCTATCCTTCAATGTTGCTAGAAAAAATCTCAATTTTTGATTTTTTAATAAGTAACCATAAGATCTACAAACAATTTCAAATTCAAAGAGAAATGTTTCTGGATCCTCTAACCATGAAATTTTGGAATTAAAGATAGAGGGATGTTCTTCATATGCACGCTGACATTAGGATCTTGAATGGGGAATCCAAGAAGATATTCCTCATTTTCATCATCTCCATCCATTTATTCTACATTCTTTTCCATCTCCTTCTTTTACCTACAAACGTGGATAGTGATATGGCTCTTACTACACCATGTGATCAAATGGGGGGTGGGTTGGTGTTGGAGAATTTTTTTTTTTTTTTACGTTTGAATGAAAACACTAATGTAATGCACTTTTCCTATTTTTGAAATGAAATATGCCTAATGAAATTATCTTTTGTTTTTTCAAAAAGTAAAAATAAATTAATCAACCAGGTAAGAAAACAATGCATACTTTGATACCTCCCCAACAACAGCACCAAAAAGTGATGAGCCTTGGTATTGCAACAAGAATTCTACAACTCCAAAGGCTACCAACTTTAATTATCAACCCGGGGTTCGTAAAAACGTAAGAGGTATCGACACTATATGTGCAACATACAATGTGTCCTTCCTTTGCTGTCATGATGTAATGGAGTGCATGTATTGAAGTCAAATCCTAAACTAATTGCAGAAAATGAAATGTTTGAAATGGAACCTTAACCTATTGAAAGAAAGGAAGTACAAGGAAAGAGACTAAAATCAAATGCTAAAACACACCATTTTCTAAATAACTGCTAAGAGGGTTTTCTTCAAAAGAATGCTAAGTTAACATGTATGCAATCCTACTATCCTAAGCATGAAGATTCAAACCATCAAACCTTTTGACACTGTACATGTAAATGAATAAAATAAATATGTTTTTATTTTTGTCTTTTTTTTCATGTGAGGGTGTGACAACTAATCTCTTTTGGTGATGTGGCAAGTGGCTTGGATATGATGGTGAATGGTCAGAAGACTTGGGAGACAAGTAGGGACCCTTTGTTAGCTTCCTAGAGGATTTTTCCTCAGTTCGGCCTCAAAATAGGGTTTCCTACAAGATGTTACATGATTTCCTATAGGATGTCCTAAAAACCTATAGGATCCCCTGAAAACCAACAGGACACAACCAAGAGCAAAATGATGGATGTTGAAGGTGATGAAAAGCTTAAGGAAGGTGGTTTGTGGATGGAATGAGGCAAGGGAATGCCTAGGGCCACTTCAGAACTCAAACCAAAGTTGGGAGATGGATGGATTTGCTCAAAAAACTTGGAGAAGTTTCCTTGTGAAATGATGAAATTAGTGAGGATTTAGTGAAAGAAAGTGATGACCATGAGTGGATGAAGTTGGGATGAGGTTGCTGACTATGAAATCTCTCTGTACTCCTGAAACACCTGCACTACATCAAACATTGACATTTACGCAAAAGTCATGAAAACTTTGTGGAAATGATATAAAACATTGATGAGATCTAATGTAAGACTAAAGATAGAAGAAATGGAAATCAAATCCTACCATTGAAAACTAGAAAATGCTAACCTAAGTGTGGAGCAAGAGGGTTAAAATGGTCTTGCTGTCATGGAGGTCAAGTATAGGCATAATCCTAGCTTCAATGATGATTTTTCTCAATCTGGGCTCAAAACAGACTTTCCTACAGGATGCTACAATGATTTACTATAGGATGTACATATTTACTATAATTCATCGAATGACCAAGAAAATCAAATCAAAATTAGATGGGACATAATCCTTTGTTAACTAGGATGTCTTAGGTCCCCATTCCAAATGGAATCGCTTAAAAAGACCTCTGTTAACCCATGCTAAAAAATAGAAAAACATTACTAGTCAAAAATCTAGAAATTTGAGAACTAGTGAGCTAGTAAATCTAAAAAATGCCTAACCAAATCAAGTGCAAATACAATGGGGTGATTTTTGTTATGAAATATAATTTTTTTGTGATCTAATGCAAGTGGAACCAAATCGATTGAAACTTGTTAGCATGCTCTTAAAAATAGCAGAAATTTACTGTTCTTTGCTAAAAAGGAGGTCCAACAATCTAGATTTGGGAATAAGAAGACTAATCCAAGCAAATCAATAATTACTATGAAGTTACAAAGCTTCTCCAATGATAAAATAATTTTTTTGATCCTACAAAATAACTTACATCAACCTTTTAAGTCAATCCTATAACTAAGAAATAATTAATACTAAACACAGAAATAGAAAGAAATAAAAACTAGAGATGCATGTGAATAAGTAGCGAAAAAAAGGAAAGAAAATGATACAAAAGGGCTCTGAGGCTCCTGGGATGACCAATCCCAAGGAAAATCAGAGACCTATGGAGGAGAACAAGATTTATAAGTTGAATATGACACCAATATTCATTATTTTCATCATTACAATTACATCCCTGCAAGAAAATACAATGGAGTTGCAAAAATATGAGTTCTCTCCACAAGAACACTAATGAAAATCTCTCCCTAGAGGAAAATTTGACTTGGTACTTATAAAAAATGATTAGGAATCATTCCCATGAAATGAGGAATCTTTCCCCACCAAAATCCCTTGATTAGTGAATCTGGTCCCCAATACTAGGAATCTACATTAAATGGCAAGGAACACATTCCTAGATTTTCTCAATCATTGGAGTTCCAAAATTTGTGCCATAATTCCATAATATCTTGTTGGTTTATTATTTATTATTGATCCTCCTATAGTACGGAGCAAGTCCCTAAATTATCTCCTCCTCCAAATCTTTATAATCTACCCAATATTCTCATAATATTCCACAAAAATAAATAATATTAGGCACAAATATCCAATTATTCATAAACCTTCTTAATGAATATATTAAAGTTAAAAATACATTATCTAATGCAAAAAGAGAGGTTTAATGTGCTGAAGGATGGTGATAGGCTTTAATTTATGTTTAATTTAGAAGCATAGGCCTTAATTTATGTCTAATTTAGATGCCCATCAGATATCTAGGAAATGGAAAGTCAAGGTTGAAACCATTATCAATCCAGGAAGATCACATGCTAATGACAACAAAATAACCAAAGATCCAAATCTCAACAAGGAAATCACACATGCAACTTGTAACCTGCAATGAACTCCAATTGTAGTTGTTGATCCAACCTTTCTTCCTTTGCTCACAATTCTTTTGCTTGTCATTTTCTTTCTTCTCTCCAAGTCCAAGTGAATGCTAAGATGCTCCAAGAATTCTATAAATGTGGAAGAGTGTAAGAGAGCTAGAATGAACAAGAGTTGAGCGAAAAACTATCAAAAATTGTGAATTGTTTCTCTAATGCCTTTTTATCATTGATGTATAGTCTCTTCCTTTCCTTTTTATTCATTTTCCTTCATTTCCTCTCTAATTTTCCTTGCATGCATATCTGTGTTTCTTCATCTTAATTTTCTTCTATTTTCCTTTATTTCCATAATTAAATGCCATTTATTGCCTGTTTATGTTTTCCAATGCCTTTTCCAATTTCCATAGCTATTAATAAACCACAAGTGATGCCCATTATAATATTTAGCCACCTTTCATCTTGGAATATGTCTTGGCCTTACTTTATTTACATGGAAAATTAACCAGGAGATGTTAGTACATGTAAAATTATTTGAAGCACTAAAATTTACAAGAGCATACAAAAGCATTCAAAATATTCGTACTGCTTACTTAAAATTATCAGAACCATAATTGAGATGATCTACCAAAAACAACTCTTTATGTGACTCAAAAAATAAGTTTACAAGGCTGAATAAATTTTAAGTGTGTAAAGAAATTGGATAAAGTCCTAATATTTAATGAAAACTAAAGTCTTTAATTTCAAATTGGCATGGACATTGATTTTACAAGGTGGAATATTGCAAAATGAGGGAGTGATTATACTATAATAGTAAGGAGATTATGGTGGTGCATTATATATTCTCATGGCATTATTTTGCTCCGTGCAATTTTCTCTCATTTAGGTTCTTTTCTTGGCTTATTTTTTAAAACATTATGTTCTTATATTTTTCCCTTATTTGTTTTCCTCTTTACCCTACTTGTCCATTGGGAATTGGTACTTGTGTTTCACCTCTTCCTCTCTAGGTCTTTCCTTTCGGCTATTGTTTAATGTCTAAACCTTCTAGACATGAAAAAATTGCATCCCATTTGTAGTCCCTCTAACCTATTCACTATTTTGAATATAAGCCTTCTAGTCTCATATCATTCTTGGTCTCTTGCTTTGGGTTCCAAATTTACAACGAACACTGGTTTTTTAAACCCCTATCCCTTCCATCTGTTAGTGCTCTCTTTGGCTTGGGTTCTAAGACCATCTATTGGCCCTTGTTCATGATGTTGCACTAGACTCACAACCTTGGGCTAAATTTTAATAATAAATAATTCAATTATTTAAGTGACTTAGAGATAATCTCCACCATTAATTTATGTGGGTCAGTGTTTAAGACTAGCCTTTACCACTTTGGAGGTTAGGAATTTGGCTCAATGAGAAATTACAGGAGACCGTAATAAAGGATGATTACATAACACTACGATTGATAAAATAAATTTCTCGATGAGTGAGAGGCTTGAGTGATTGAATACAAGAAGAAAGTGTGCAAAACGGTATTTTTGAAAGGGAAATGAGATGAGGATGACAATTCAAAGAGAGGGTCTAAGATCTTCAATGAGGAGGCCAAGTTTTATATGCAGGCCAAAATTTGTGAGTAAGGGTGAGTTTCCAACCAAGGCCACATGGAGAAAGGGAGGAGGTTGAGCTTCTAGCTAGGGGGGAATTTTTCCGAGTGTGCAAGTTGTACAACCAAAGGTCGATAAATTTCACAAGTAGAAGCTGAGTTTTGCTAGGGTTGAATTTATCTAAGAGAGCCAAAAAAATCTAGAATGAGAATCCAATGTGCCATTTAAAGGTGCAACTATTTGTTGTAATTTCTATGTATTTCTTTGTGGGTCATGTAACCTAAATTTCTAGATAAAATAATGTGAAGGAAAATTTGATTGGGAAGATTTCTATGTTGTTTGTGACTGATTTTTCCAAATATTGTCTGATAGAAATTTATTTCAAGAAGGTAAAAATACCAATGTTTAATTTTAGCCATTTGGAAAATTGGTATACTAGTTAAAAAAAAATTGGGTATAAAATAATTTCCATGTGAAATGGATCAAATATGGTGTTTGGAATTTAACATGGTATCAAAAAACCTTTAAGCTTTGTGAAGAGGGAAATCAATAGCACACGGATTTACATTAACACATTTTATTTTTAACTAAGGGATTTATGGCTGAGGGGTTAATCTAGGAGAAATACTTCTACCAAGTTGAGATATGAAGACCAACCAAAAGGGGAAACACATTTTAGTCAATTTAAGGGGATAATAGCCCTAATTCTCATGGATAATGATCTATAGGAGTTTCTATAAAGTCATTACACCTCACATATGCTATATTATTGGTCATTAATTATTTGAAGGATGTGAAAGCCAAACACATCATCATGGATGCAATGAAGGATCATGTCATCCCTCACATTTCAAGGAAGAAGATTTCCAATGAGATGTGGATTGCTTCTATTAGGTTGTACTAGATTGATAACGAAAACCAAAAATGGTGTTCATGGAAAAGTTAAGGAATACCTATTTGACTAGTCATGCACATTGCCATCATATCTTACTAGGATTCAACAAGTTAAAAATGAGCTTGGAGCTATTGGGGTAGCATGTCAGTTGAGGAGCTTGTAAGGATAGCCTTGAGTAGCTTTACAAAAAATTGGCTATCATTTTGATATATGTTCTAGCACAAAATAAACTAGTTGATTGGGTAGAATATGGGATGACTCATCTCAAAACAAAACCTTAGAGGAGTAATTTCCTAGCAAACAACAAAAGTGTGGGGATGAGGAGAACCTTGAACATTCCAGTTAAGAAAGGAAGGGTAAGGAAAAGACCAAATAAAACGCATAAGGAGGATCTACTTCACATGCTAACAAGAATAAGGGCATGAGAAAAATGAAATGCTTTGCATATCACAAATATAGGCACTTTCCAAGTCAATGTTCAAACAAGAATAAGGGAAAGGGAAAGGAACATATTGGAGCATCTGCATAGATGAAAGATTTGGCCACCAAGAATGAGAAGGAATTATCATTGGTGTACTGTATTTTTCACATCATTACACATGGGGTGTGATTCATGGGCAATGGAGCATCTCATCACATGAAAATATTTTCAAATATTTTCACCAATATGGTAAAGGCGTTGTAGAGGGAGAGGGAACCATACATTTTTAGTTGTATTCTAGGAGTTCAATGGAGGTGAATGAGGTGATGTATGTATGAGGTATTGAGAATAATTTAATCTCAATATTGGCTATAGGGGACAAGGGTTTTGAGGTTAACTTTACAGGTGGATAAGTGCTTGTTAGGCCTATGGGATATGATGTTATCTCAATGAGAGTGACTAGAGATAGAGACAAATGCGTGATAGTGGAAACCCAAATTAATATAATCCCTAGAACATGATAGTGGCAACCTATCTGAGCTATGGAATAAGAGGATGGGTTAATTTCACTTTAGAACTTTACCATTGTTACTAGAGATGGTCATTGGTATTATGGAGTTCAATGTAGAGTAGGATGGAGTGTGAAAGGGATGTGTTCTTGGAAATTATTCCAAGGATACTTTTTCAAGAAACAAGAGTAGGTCAAAAGGTGTCTTGAGTTTGATACATTTAGATATAGGTGGTACTTTGTTAGTGGAGTATGTGATAGGTTATCGCTATTATGTGATATTCATAGATTATTTCTCTAGGAATTCTTGGATATACTTCCTGAAGCCCAAGGGTGAGGCTTTAGTAAGTTTCAAGCACTTAATGAACATATATAAAACTAGATAGGGATGAAGATCATGATCTAAAGGTCAAATAATGGGGTGAGTACACCTCCATAGCACTTATCTCAATGGAGGTTAAGTGTATGGATACAATTATTGTGAATTATGAGGATATATGGCTTCACAAAATTATCATAAGTTTATTTAATCTTAATATGGGGCTCTCCATGATTCATTCTGATAATAAAGAGTATAGTGCTTCATGACAGGTCCAAAGACATAGAGATCAAGTACCACTTCATTAGAGGTGGGGTCTATAAGGGTGTTGTGAGGTTTCCATACATATCTACATATTTGCACATTCTAAACATTATCATGAAGCCCCTAGTGAACATGAAGTTTTTTTTCTATAGTGATAAGTTGGGGGTGGTGGAGAGTTCTTTCCTTGCTAGGAGGGAGTGTTTATTTTGTAGTATCTGAACGTGTGTAGAAATCTGAGTAAGCCTTGGAGTCCTTGAGAGCCAAGACGGCCTATGAAAGGTGGTTGGAAAGAGAGCATCTTATGTAGGATAAGGTGAGTAGGCTTGAGACCTGTGGTTGGGCTAAGAGGGATGAGAGAGCCTGTGGAGGGCTAAGAGGTCTTGTTCACACCAAGAGGGCCAAGAGGGTCCATTGACAACAAAGAGGTCCGAGAAGACCTATTGACAAAAATGAGTGCTTAGAGGGCCAATTTTTAGAAAAGAGGGTCAACAGGTCTTGTGGTGAGCAAGAGAACAATTATGTGTTAGGAAACAAGACATTAGGAGAGAGATTCTCAAGTAAGAAAGAGAAATACATGAGTAATGTTGCAAGTTTTCTATGAATGAGATACATAATTGTGTAAGGTTTGGGGAAAGTGCGTGAAGCAACAAAGGAGATCTAGATTAGCATATTGAGGATGAAGCTAGGCCTTGATATGCTAGATGAGATGTAGGGTAATTATTTATTCCTAATAAGGAAGCCTATATAGGTTCTAATAAAAATTTAATGAAGAATTGTTGATCGAGAAAAACTTATGTGTAATATATTACTATGCATGTTGTGTAATATATGTAATATACAGTAGATGTGTAGATGTAATATGCATGTTGTGTAATATATGTAATATAAAGTAGATGTGAAGATGTAATGTAAGTATGTAAACAATTTAAATGTTGGCTTAATTAAAAAATAGAAAAAAATTAAAAGTTAACAATTAAAAGTGATATTGTGCAAACATTTAAATGTTGGTTCAATAAATAATAATAACAAAGTAATAAAAATAATAAAATTCAATTTTTATATTTTGATTTTGTGAATATGCTTTGTTACAATACCATGGGCCAATACCATGGCTTATCAATACTGGATGTCCCAAAACCATAACCTATTTCACAACTAAAATATTTTATAACAATATGACAATATTCTTAACCATTGATATTTACCCCGATTTTATGGTGGATATTATTAACTTGTACTTTAATTAGGCTTTGTTACAACACCATGGGCCAATACCATGACTTATCAATACCACATGCCCAAAAAACATAACTTATTTCAGAATCAAAATATTTTAGAAAAATATGAAAATATTCCTAACCATGGATATTCACCCCCACTTTACCATGGATATTATTAACTTGTAAATAGACTTTGTTACAACACCATGGGCCAATACCATGGCTTATCAATACCACATTTCCCCAAAAACATAGCTTATTTCACAATCAAAATATTTTATAACAATATGACAAGATTCTTAATCATGGATATTCACCCCACTTTGTCATTGATATTATGAACTTGGTAATATGCTTCGTTATAAGAGCATGGACTAATGCCACAACTTCTCAATACCACATGCCAAAAAATCATAGCTTATTTCATGATAAAAATATTTTTAATTGAAGCTAAAAGGAAAAATGTTATAATTACTTTTGAGATATATCTAAATCCTCTATCCTCTCTACTAATAAAAATATTCCCATAGAAATTAAATTAAGGTTTTAATAAAATGGAAAATCCAAATACTTTCATATTTAAAGATGTGAAATTTATATAATATAAATAATATTAGTAAGAACCAAGGATCCAAGTGATAACAAGAAAAGTGAAGGGGAGAGAGGGGGAGGCAAGAGGGAGAGAGATAGTGAAAAATCTGCAGGGAAGAAAGAGGTAGAGAGAGAGAGAGAGAAATAGACAGACAGAGATGGAGGGGAGAGAGAGGGAGGGAGACACAAAAATGAAGGGGGGAGAGAGAGATGGGGGGAGAGATAGAGGGAGGTGGGAGAGAAAGGGAGAGAGAGGGAAGGAAGGAGAAAGACATAAAGGCAGAAATGTGGAGAGAGAGTGTGTGTGACAAGGGAGCAATGGATAGAGAGTGAGGGAGAGAGGAGAGTGGGAGGGAAGAAAGAGAGAGAAGGAGAGAAGGGGAAAAGAGAGAGGGAAAGAGGAAAAGGGAGGGATGCACGCAAGGATATAGATATAGAAAGAGAGTGTATATGTTTGGGGTGAGATAGAGATAACGTAAAAGAAAGAGACAGATATATACAAATATAGATATTATATAGTTTTATATAACTAGCCTATATCCATCTTAACCTTGGATCTATCCGAGAGGGATCAAATATCTTGAGGTTCAAACCTTTCATCAACTTTTACACTCAAAAAAAAGGTTTGCACCTCTAGAGATTTGATCCCTCTCTTGGTGTTTGGTAGATCCAGTGTTAAGATGGATTATGCTAGTTTTATAAGTTCCATTATGCAAAATTTATTTTTGGTTAGGCACATTAGTTTGTTTCACTTAATTATTTAATTTGAGATTATTACCATACATGGTGTGTGTACATGCACTGAGTCTAGTGCACAAAATATAACATTCTTATGGAAACTTAAAAATACCATTGAAATATATAACATTATTATGAAAAGTTAAAAATACCATTGTAAATATTTTCAGTGATCCAGAAAAATTAAGTTACTTGTCGAATAAGTTTTTTGGAATAAAATAATTGTTATGTAAAGTAGATCAATTTTAGTACTTAGAAATTAACACAATGAAGCTCTTACAACTAATTGAGGGTGGAGAGTTATGCTCAATGTTATAAGGAAAATATTTCTTAGTCCATCCAAAAAGAAATTGCAATTTAATGAATTTAGAGTTGTTGGGGATTAGTGATTGGGTTTCACGGGGAACACTAGAGGGTATTATAGTTAGTATATGTACATTATGGATATCTACTGAAATTTAGAACTCCTGGTCAAATTCTACTTAACATAAATGAGGCTGAGGAGGAAATTCTTCTAATGTTGGATGAGTGGTTTCATCACTGCTCTAGTTTCCCAAGTGATAAAGCAACACATGTCTCCAACTATTTACAAAAATAAATATTATAAAATAGAAATCTTTAATCACAAAAATCAATAATAGTAATAAAACATCAAGTTACATTGCTTCGTATGTATGCCTCCATTGACATACATTTCCTTGATTTGTTAATGGTCCTTATCAAGCTAACCCTTCTTTTTGTGGTATAGGGGTAGCCCTTTTCTTGGCTAAAAACCACATCATCTAGGTTAGATATGCTCATGACAGGGCCACTAAAAACAAGGTTGCATTCTTGGGGCTATGGAAAATCCTTGAGGAAGTAAAGAAACAAATTCAAGTGGAAAAGAAACATATCCAAGTGGAAAATCTAAAAGTATCTCTCTTATTACAGATTATTGACTAATTTTTACAAGATTTCTAGTGACTCTTCTATTCACACATTTTTCTCTAGTCTTTACAAGATTTCTAGTGACTCTTATTTTTACACATTTTTCTTGAAATGAGCAAGGATGCTTACAGTTTGTTTAAGAGGGCCACCAAGCTACAACCCAACACATTTAGTATATTTAGTATATGAAGGACCATAGATGGGGTGACCTAGACTATTGATATACATATATGAACATTGGTTTGCCTTTTTCCAAAATATTTGTACATAAAATGACAATACAAAATTTAGATAAATACCATTTTTTTTAAGAAAAAAAATGGTTAATCAAAATCCATAAAACTGAAAGGATATGTCTAAAATAACAATATCAAATAACCAAATTGGTATCCAAGACTATGGTTTCATCACTACTCTAGTTTCCCAAGTGATAAAGAAACACATTTCTCCAACTATTTACAAAGATAAATATTATGAAATAAAAAATGTTAAATACAAAATTAAATAAGAGCAATAAAACATCAATTTACATTGCTTAGTATGTATGCTTCCATTGACATAACATTTGGTTTTTTTTTATGGTCCCTGTCAAGCTAACCCTTCTCTCTTGGTAATGAAATGGAAAAGAAACATATTCAAGTGGAAAATCTAAGTATATCTCTCTTATTGCAAATTATTGACTAGTCTTTACAAGATTTCTAGTGACTCTTCTTTTCACACATTTTTCCTGAAATGAGTAGGGATGCTTACAATTTGTTTAAGACAGCTATGAAGCTACAACCCAACACATTGATGGGGTGACCTCTAAAGCTATTAATATACATATATGAACATTGTTATGACAATACAACAACAACATTTAGATAAATGCCATTTTTCTTTTAAGAAAAAAGAATAACAAATATTGATCACTTTTTATACGTTCAAAGATGATATGTACAGCAATGGTAAATCAAAATCCATAAACAATAATAAAATAGAATAAATCTAAATAAATAAATAATAATATTAAATAAAATAAATACTTATTTAAATAAATAAATAAAATTATTATTAATTAAATTCATATTGATAAGCCGATTATAGAAGAAGACATCAAAATCTTTTTTCAATAAACTAATTAATAAGTTCCTGTAAATTTCACGCTCTCTCTTCCAAATACAAATATACATTGCATCCTGATGATGGACTCACTAAGCTTAATCCAAAATTTGGTTTCAAACTCTTCACAGGTTTTTCCACAAAATTAAAGAAAATTGGTATACTAGTTAAAAAAAATTGGGTATAAAATAATTTCCATGTGAAATGGATTAAATATGGTGTTTGGAATTTAACATGGTATCAAAGAAACTTTAAGCTTTCTGAAGAGGGAAATCAATAGCACACGGATTTACATTAACACATTTTATTTTTAACTAAGGGATTTATGGTTGAGCGATTAATCTAGGAGAAATACTTCTACAAAGTTGAGATATGAAGACCAACCAAAAGGGGAAACAAATTTTAGTCAATTTAAGGGGGAAAAATCCCTAATTCTCATGGATAACAATCTACAGGAGTTTCTATAAAGTCATTACACCTCACATATGCTATATTATTGGTCATTAATTATTTGAAGGATGTGAAAGCCAAACACATCATTATGGATGCAATGAAGGATCATGTCATCCCTCACATTTCAAGGAAGAATATTTCCAATGAGATGTGGATTGCTTCTATTAGTTTGTACTAGATTGATAATGAAAACCAAAAATGGTGTTCATGGAAAAGTTAAGGAATATGTATTTGACTATTCATGCACATTGTCATCATATCTCACTAGGATTCAACAAGTTCAAAATGAGCTTGGAGCTATTGGGGTAGCATGTCAGATGAGGAGCTTGTAAGGATAGCCTTGAGTAGCTTTACAAAAAATAGGCTATCGTTTTGATATATGTTCTAGCAAAAAATAAACTAGTTGATTGGGTAGAATATGGGATGACTTCGCTCAAACAAAAACCTTAGAGGAGTCATTTCCTAGCAAACAACAAAAGTGTGGGGATGAGGAGAACCTTGAACATTCCAATTAAGAAAGGAAGGGTAAGGAAAAAACCAAATAAAATGCATAAGGAGGATCTACTTCACATGCTAACAAGAATAGGGACATGAGAAAAGTGAAATGCTTTGCATGTCACAAATATAGGCACTTTCCAGGTCAATGTTCAAACAAGAATAAGGGAAAGGGAAAGGAACATATTGGAGCATCTGCATAGATGAAAGATTTGGCCACCAATAATGAGAAGGAATTCTCATTGGTGTCCTGCCTTTTTCACATCATTACACATGGGGTGTGGTTCATGGGTAGTGGAGCACCTCATCACATGAAAATATTTTCAAATATTTTCACCAATATGGTAAAGGGGTTGTAGAGGGAGAGGGAACCATACATTTTCAGTTGTATTCTAGGAGTTCAATGGAGGTGAATGAGGTGATGTATGTATTGGCTATAGAGGACAAGGGTTTTGAGGTTAACTTTACAGGTGGATAAGTGCTTGTTAGGCCTATGGGATATGACGTTAGCTCAATGAGAGTGATTGGAGATAGAGAAAATTGCCTGACAGTGGCAACCCAAATTAATATAATCCCTAGAACATGATAGTGGCAACCTATCTGAGCTATGGAATAAGAGGATGGGTCACTTTCACTTTAGAACTTTACCATTGTTACTAGAGATGGTCATTGGTATTATGGAGTTCAATGTAGAGTAGGATGGAGTGTGAAAGGGATGTGTGCTTGGAAATTATGCCAAGGATACTTTTTCAAGAAACAAGAGTAGGTCCAAAGGTGTGTTGGGTTTGATACATTTAGAAATAGGTGGTACTTTGTTAGTGGAGTATGTGATAGATATACTTCTTGAAGCCCAAGGTTAAGGCCTTTAGTGAGTTTCAAGCACTTATTGAACATATGTAAAACTAGATAGGGATGAAGATCACGATCTGGCGGTCAAATAATGAGGTGTGTACACCTCCATAGCACTTATCTCAATGGAGGTTAAGTTTATGGATACAATTATTGTGAATTGTGAGGATATATGGCTTCACAAAATTCTCATAGGTTTATTTAATATTAAGATGGGGCTCTCCATGATTCATTTTGATAATAAAGAGTATAGTGCTTCATGATAGGTCCAAACACATAGAGATCAAGTACCACTTCATTAGAGGTGGGGGTCTATAAGGGTGTTGTGAGGTTTCTATACATATATACATATTAGCACATTCTAAACATTATCATGAATCCCCTTGTGAACATGAAGGTTTTTTCTATAGGGATAAGTTGGGGGTGGTGGAGAGTCCTTTCCTTGCTAGGAGGGAGTGTTCATTTTTGTAGTATCTGAAGGTGTGTAGAAATCTGAGTAAGCCTCAGAGCCCTTGATAGCAAAGAGGGCGTATGAAAGGTGGTTGGAAAGAGAGAATCTTATGTAGGATAAGGTTGAGTAGGCTTGAGACCCGTGGTGAGCAAGAGCACAATTATGTGTCAGGGAACAAGACATTGGGAGAGAGATTCTCATGTAAGAAAGAGAAATACATGAGTAATGTTGCAAGTTTTCTATGAATGAGATACATAGTTGTGTGAGATTTGACGAAAGTGCATGAAGCAACAAAGGAGATCTAGATTGGCATATTGAGGATGAAGCTAGGCCTTGATATGCTAGATGAGATGTAGGGTAATTATTTATTCCTAGTAAGGAAGCCTATGTAGGTTCTAAGAATAATTTAATGAAGAATTGTTGATTGAGAAATACTTGTGTGTAATATATTACTATCCATGTTGTGTAATATATGTAATATAGAGTAGATGTGAAGATGTAATGTAAGTATGTAAACAACTTAAATGTTGGCTTGATTAAAAAATAGAAAAAAATTAAAAGTTAAAAGTGATATCGTGCAAACATTTAAATGTTGGTTCAATTAATAATAATAACAAAGTAATAAAATTCAATTTGTTATATTTTGATTTTGTGAATAGGCTTTGTTACAATACCATGGGTCAATAACATGGCTTATCAATACCGCATGCCCCAAAACCATAACCTATTTCACAACTAAAATATTTTATAACAATATGACAATATTCTTAACCATGGATATTTACCCCGATTTTATGGTGGATATTGTTAACGTGTACTTTAATTAGGCTTTGTTACAACACCATGGGCCAATACCATGACTTACCAATACCACATGCCCAGAAAACATAACTTATTTCACAATCAAAATATTCTAGAAAAAATATGAAAATATTCCTAACCATGGATATTCACCCCCACTTTACCATGGACATTATTAACTTGTAAATAGACCTTGTTACAACACCATGGGCCAATACCATGGCTTATCAATACCACATTGCCCAAAAAACATAACTTGTTTCACAATCAAGATATTTTATAACAATATGACAAGATTCTTAATCATGTATATTTGCCCCACTTTGTCATTGATATTATGAACTTGGTAATATGCTTCATTATAAGAGCATGGACTAATGTCATGGCTTATCAATACCACATGCAAAAAAATCATAGCTTATTTCATGATAAAAATATTTTTAATTGAAGCTAAAAGGAAGAATGTTATAATTACTTTTGAGATATATCTAAATCCTCTATCCTCTCTACTAATAAAAATATTCCCATAGAAATTAAATTAAGGTTTTAATAAAATTGAAAATCCGAACACTTTAATATTTAAAGATGTGAAATTTATATAATATAAATAATATTAGTAAGAACCAAGGATCCAAGTGGTGACAACAAGAAAAGTGAAGGGGAGAGAGGGGGATGCAAGAGGGAAGGAAATAGTGACAAATCTGTAAGGAAGAGAGAGAGAGAGAGAGAGAGAGAGAGACAGAGAACAAAGGAAATATGAAGAGAGAGTGAGGGAGAGAGGAGAGGGAGATAGAGATGGAGGGTAGAGAGAGAGAGGGAGACACAATGCCTCCATTGACATACATTTCCTTGATTTTTTTATGGTCCTTATCAAGCTAACCCTTCTTTTTGTGGTATAGGGGTAGTCCTTTTCTTGGCTCAAAACCACATCATCTAGGTTAGATATGCTCATGACAGGGCCACCAAAAACAAGGTTGCATTCTTGGGGCTATGGAAAATCCTTGAGGTAGCAAAGAAACAAAAAAAATCACGTTTTTGGTGACTCTCTTGGTAATGAAATGGAAAAGAAACATATTCAAGTGAAAAATCTAAAAGTATCTCTCTTATTACAGATTATTGACTAATCTTTACAAGATTTCTAGTGACTCTTCTATTCACACATTTTTCTGTAGTCTTTACAAGATTTCTAGTGACTCTTCTTTTCACACAGTTTTCGTGAAATGAGCAGGGATGCTTACAGTTTGTTTAAGAGGGC
>APFE030814171.1:0-13373 GCA_000404065.3 Pinus taeda | reverse complement strand
GGTTCCCAAAGGCCTGAAAATAATGACCCAAATTTTGAAAAACACCAAGTTGCCCGAAGTAACTCGTAGAGCTTACTGAACCAAAAGGTGCTCCTTGTGGTCCAACAAAATTTAGAGTTTGACCAAATCTTGCCGAAAATCCTTTGTAACTAGTTAAGTTACCCCCTAACGAAGTATTGAAAGGAGATGACATCCCCTGATAAGGATTCCATGCATTAGCAAAAGGTGGAAAATTCTGAAACAAATTAACTGAAGAATATGGCACATTCCCTTGTTGGACGAAAAATTGATTTCCAGCTCCTATCTCACTAACCACAGGGTTTGTGCAACTCTGGAAGGGTTTACTACCTTGACTTGTAAAATAAAAAGGCATTGACCCTACTGTCAGATTGGAATGTGGTATATGACCACTTCTAAATGTAAAACCCTGAAAGGAAGTCGATCCACTCATCATGGATGTAGATGTGGTCAATGGTATGTTCAAGGGAATTGAAGGAATCTCATGAGACGACATTCCATAATGGAAAAATCCAAAACTGGATGCAGTAGCCTGAGAACTTCCACTCATTCATGGAATGGAAGTAGATCCAAATATAGCCATGCTGGGAGTAAAAGAAGGGATAGAAATAGTTCCTCCTCCTTGTACAGATATGGGAGTCTGCATGCTCATAATACTTGTTGTAGATTCCATGCTTCCAGCAGAGGTCACCAAAGGAATAGATGTATGTAAACTTGGGCTCGAAGGTCTATGATTCAAAGTTCCGACATGCAATAGAATGTTTGGATGATCTGGAGGAAGAGGATAATTCAGAGCCGCAACCAACATTGAAAGCTCTTCAACTTCGATATTATCTTCCGACTCTAAAAGTACTCGAGAAAGAACTGGTGTGTTCCTCTCTAACTCTCTACTGGTGCAAGGTCTATCTTGTGAAACAATGACCCCAAGCAGAGGATCAATCTCGAATGCACCTACTACCACTGGTTGAAAACCACTAGCAAAATAGGCCCTACAACTTCTAGGAGAAGGCTCAGGACTCATAGGTGATAGCCCACGAAGTCTCCCAAACCATCGAGATGGTTGGTCAAACACTTTGAATTATTTAAAAGATCTACTTAAAGACTTAGAAAATTATAGAGCTAAGCCAACTAGGAGCAAAGAACACTCACTAAAAAGTCCCTAAAGATATCATAAATCAAACAACTCTCGAGTATTTCTGCTGCGAGTGATTAGGACCAGACACCAAATTACAAGAAAGTTAATAACAAGGGCCTTCCAAAAATAGACTAGGGTAATTACGCCCCAGGCCTACTAGCGAAGGTATCAGAGGTAGTTATGCTGACCTCTCGATAACAGCCTTTGCCAGTGCAAGCCCCCAAGCTTCACAAGGGTGCCCTACAAAAGTACTGTTGAACGTGATACAAATTCAACCTTAGGTGCCACGAGATTCCCCTATGTAGCCACTTGTGTGGTCCCTAGGATAGGCAACTATGGTCACCAACTTGTATCAAAAGCAGGGAGGAACAGTCGCGAGGTGGGATCCAAAAGTAAAAGAGGGGTTATGTATCTCTTGTCCTTATCTTAACTCACTCTCGTTCTTTACTCCTAGTTACATATCTTTCCCAGTCTCCCTAACATTATTGGATTTTTCTCATTAATCAAACTTCTATGTTTTGTAATTTTGAGCAGCCTTGGAGAGTTAACTCTCCTCTCACCTAATCCAAGGTCCTAATAAACCTAAAATTGTTGGTGTATTTCGATAACAATACAAAAGTTCTAGTTTATTTTAATTAATCACTTGATTTTAATGGGTGTTCTTTAAGTCAAGGGTATAGATGGGAGTGAAACCAATGATGTGTGTATGATGTAATAGAAATCAATGAAAAACTAACTACATGAATGCAATAATTTTTTCTTCGATGAAAAGAGATCTCTATATGGGTTCTATGAAACTTCTAAAAAGCAAAGTACTTTTTCTCTTCTATTCTTGAAACACACTTCACACACCCAAAAACTAAAAGACTATGAATGCTTTAACAATGTAAACTACCCTAATGCAAGATATAATGGAGATGCAAGATCCTAAATAACACTCAAAAAGAAAAAGCAATTGTTTATAACTAACAATGAGTCAACTCAAGTACTGAAGAGGATACAAATTTTGAACAAAAATTTCTCTCCAAACAAGAAGGACAAATTGTGAAAGATCACAATTCACTTTTAACAAAAAAAAGAAACCAAAAATGAAACTTGGAAAAACAAAAACAAAAACAAAGTTTTTTTAGATGTCTTCTTTTTAAAAGAAGCAACCAAAACAACTTTTTGAAATCACCCAAAATGCTACTAAAAATCAAAGACCGAAAAGAGAGCACAAGGAGTCTTTGCAAGTTACAAACTCGAAAATGAATGAAAAATTGAGAAAAAAGGCTTCAACCTGTACTAAATGACCCAAATAGCAGCAAAGAGCCTGAAAAACTAACCAAGAAGCCAGGAAAGAAATACTTTCAAATTCGTCAAAAAGACATTCACAAAGCAAGAAAAACTATGAGGCCACAAAACAAAGGAGAGCAAAGCAAGTAGATTCAAAATCTGAGCTTGACACTGAAACTGAAAAAATCTCATGCTCTGGAGGACCAAAACAATCAAGAACTTTTGGACGAAGTCTTGTGTGCCAAAACTCAAATCACAAACTCACTGAAAAAGAAAACCTATGCAAAATATTTTCAACGAGGAAGATACATTGAACCAATAAGCTTGTAGAATAATTAAATTCTTCATACAACAATTGACCACACAGAGACTAAAAAGACTAGGCAACAAATCTATCTGGGTAGAGAGATTTGAAAAAATAATGCAAAATTTTGCATACACGAGTGTGTTCAAACACAGAAGCGTGCACACACACTTCTAACAAAGGAAAATCACGTATACATAGATTCACTTTATAGAACCATGTGTGTATACACTACTGTAAAAGAAGTAAAAAGTGTATACAAAGCTTTTCAAGAAAAAATAAAAAAACAAAGACTGATCCAAAATATCATACTTAAAGCCTAAGACTCTAGTAGACCAAATAAGACTGTAAAAGCAAGAAAACCAAAGACTGAGCCCTAATTGATAATGAATAACCCAAACCAGGAATAAAAATATTTTTATCCCCAGTGGAGTCGCCAATTATGTTTCGGGCGGAAGCACCCTAGGGCTTTGGGTTGGAACCCCAACAGAGCAGATGCAAACTACAACAAGAAACACTCTTATAGCCCAGGAAAAATGCTTATATAATCAAACTATATAAGAGAGACCGTACCCGGATATCCTTCATTCGAGTAGGTCCCGCAAGGTTCAGACACTCTGCAACTCCTAATGTTCTTCAAACCTAAAAATTATTCAATTTGAACATACATAGCAATATAGAAGTAAAACATATTCACGAAATTGACTTTATATCATATAAAAAAATTATTGATCATACATCAAAACATCATTCATATATGAATTAAAACATAATTTGATGCATAAACATAGTTAAGTTAGGAAACAATACAACGTTTCTTTTATTGCTGTAAGCTATAAATAACATGGAGAGAATTCACCTGAGTCTTCTTCTTCTGGCTCCAAGTGGAACCATCCTCCAGATTCGTCCTATCCTAGCCTTCAACAATCTTCTTCCATCACCAACGCCATGGTATCTCAAGCAAAAGGGAGAATAAATATGATCAAGGAAATAAGGGTTTCCTCAAGCTTGGGGAAGTGCATGAGGCACAAGGATTGATCAGACTCAGTCACGGATAATCTCAGTATAGTAATTCTATTTCTTCTCCCCCTTAAGGCCTTCCCATAGAAGTCTATTTATACTTCTCCCAATTAGTTCTTTAGTTGGGAAACAATTGGGCCACGGGCAATAGGAGGTAATCAACAGGTAAAACCCATGAACTCCGCCCATAATAAAGGAAATTTAATTTTTTAAAGTGTTTTAATACATATACATATGTTGGGTATTGTCTGACCCGCATGTACACACTTTTAGCTCAGGGAAAAGTAGCGTACAGGGAATAAAACACTGTTTTTTATATATTTGGACCAAGTTTGGAAGGACGGGTTGCCCTAGGCCATAAACAAAGCATCACAAATACCAAGAGTGGTAAATGGTGCTATAATAGTATGATGGGTTGACAACATGGATGATTTCCTTAACAAATTTGAAAGCGAAGTACCAGAACAAGAACATTTCGACACTCTAAAATGGGCACTGCATGCTACACCCACAAAATGGTGGGTACACATCAAAGAAGTTTTGAGGACTAGCGTGAATGCAGAAGGATGATGCTCATGTGGTTTTGAAAGCCTTAGATGCAGATGAAATCTGGGTATGATGGATGAAAGAACTTGCGTGCCCACATCTCCATATGGGTACAAGCGTATGGTACGCAACCTACACGAACACACACCGTTCCTTCGATAGGAAACAAGACCAACAAGTAGGAGTGGGGAAGATGATGGTGTGAATGAAGAAGTATGATAAGACCAAGTGTGCCGAAGATTATCTGCACAGGAACTTATGACACTGAAGTATGAAGCAGATGATGTGATCCCTATGGAGCGTGCAAAGCCTAGTCTGTGCGTAGCAGCACCCGTAGACATGACGGGTCGCGAAGCTCGAAAAGAAGGAATCACACAACCACAAGAAACAGAACACATGGGACTTAGGGAAGAAATCCAATAGGGAAACCTTAGACTCCGCAAACTTGAAAAAGAAAGGGTATGGTTAAGGAAGAAAAGTGCTTTGATGGACACAGAGGTCAAGAAGCTGGAGGATGAGATAAAGGAAGAGTTTCTCGCCAAAAAAACTAGGATGGTAAGGCAAGGTGCGTATGATCATATTGGAAAGTTTGAGAACTATCGATGTGAATTGGTTAGTCTGATGCCATGGCTTGGACCACATATCGCCAAGCATAGTGACCAGGGTAGCACATTGCAAATGGTGAAGTGCGTGATGCCAACCACAATAATAGAAGGTGGGGATTCTCCAAGAACCACAATAGAGGACAGGATAGAGCCCCACATGGGTGATGTGACCACCTAACTAGCCAAGGGAAGGACAGTCTTAACACTCCAGGCAGTTGGAAGGAAGTGCAGGACTATAAACTATTCTGCCCAGGAGCTACCCGATATTGGAGATGCATGCAGAAGCAGAGAGTCACAAGGTCCGCGACCGGACACGGAGGGTTGCGCTGCCATGCCAGTTGGCCAAAAAGTGACCATTGAAGTCACCCTTCACGATGGGATGCTCAACTTAAGACCAAATGGAGCAGGTGCCAGGAATTTAAGATGCGATTTATGGGCAATATTTGGGAAAATATGTCGCCAAGAAAGCATTAATGATCTAGAATTGGGGGGAACAGTCGAATTAGAATTTAAAAAGTGCTATAAAACACAAAGGGCTGCCTAGCAAACAACACTTGATCATTTTTGAATTGAGCGATTGAGCAGATCCCTGAGCATTGTGAGCCGAGCATTGATTGAGCCCTTGACTTCGCGAGTGATAGATTACAACCCAGATACAATGACAACAACTAAGGATGGTCTCGGAATAGAAGAGGTAACTACCGGCGAGGCCGCGCAGGCCCTAACTATGGAGGATGTTCCAGAAGGTGTTGGGGTTGTGGCAGAGATCCCTAAATCATCACGTACACCAATACCTAAGAAGGATAAACAAGAAATGGATCTCATATGCATGTACCCAAGGAACCTGCAGCGCAACAAACTATCGATGGAAGAGAAGGAAAAAGTTGTCATGATAGAAACAGATGAGGAAGAAGAAGATTTGTAGGCCCTTATCATCACAGACGAAGAAGACGAAGGCATGGAGGTGGATACTTAGCCTAGGAACTCTACGAAAAAACTATTTGCCTATGTCCCTCCATGGAAATGGAAGACCAAAGTACCCAAAGACCTGGACGAGATCAAGATTTCACTCTAGACCTCGCTCCTCCCAGATGGCATTACATTTGAAGGCATGCACTTGGGCCGTGTGCTAACTATGAAATTTAAATATTGGGGCCTCGCTAATCGTGAGAAGTTTCGTCACATTGAGACTAGAAACCTCATGAAGCAACACACTATAGGGGTAATAACAACAATGGAGCCATGAAAGCGGTTGTGTAGTGTGGAAAAGGCTAGGCTGCTGAACCTACTTTGGGTGCTGCATTTCCACTACCCCCCAATAACCATTTTCATCATCAGGCAGTTGCTCTACTTGGTGCATGATGGGTATTTATAGCTAGAGGAGCCCATTCCCATCATGGAAGACCTGATTCATCACCTCTCTTGGCTCCTATACAAAAGAAAGGAACCCTAGATCCTGGTAGGCAAAGTTATGTGGAAGCACCACACAGATGAGGTACTTGTGCCGGTGGTCACACTGGCCGAGTAGTGCACAAATGGGGTCCAGTTTAACTAGTCTACATTCCTTTGCATGGAATTCTTATAGAATTGTTGTGAAGCCTAAGAGTAGGGTAAAACCTTCCACTATGCATGGTTGTTGCTATCCATAATGCTTGTAGTGCGGGAATTGCCAGAGGATAGTCAATTCCCCGTAATTGACAGTGATTTACCAGAGGCCGCGAAGTACGCTTCGCTCTGGGTCACGAAGGATGCGACAAGGATACGCGACACCAAGATCTTCTAGGCGCTCATGGAGATGACCATCCGAATGTGGATCAACTATAAGCCACGATTGTCGCCCACTGTTTACAACAGTCTGCAGAGTTTTGCAGAATTTAAGGCAGATATGCACAACATCTTTATCAGCGCGCACAAGGATCCGATAAAGCAATGGATGAAGCTACCTTTTGTAGCCACTAACAACACCATTTTCACTGTCTTGGTGGCATGGCCTCTAGAGTGGCGCACCCTAGATCTTGCAGAACTCAAGAGGGCGATAATGTAGAAGAAGAAAGATGATGCTATGCTTTGCATCGTACAGTTGGCCGAGAAAAGATGGAAGGAAACAATAGCAGCTGAGGTGCGGGTAGTAGGGGAAGCGACACAGAAAGTCACTGAGTAGAAATAGGCCACAGAATTAGCCACAGTAGCACAAGAAACAACTGTGAATGTGGGAAAGGGCCAAGCAATGCCATTGCAGGGGTAGGAGGTAGAGGATGCAGAAACAAAAGATGGAGACATGAACCCACGAACGGCATCCACACAGTTGAAGTACCCACACACGGCAGAGAAAGCAGGATCGAGGAAGAAGGTTAGGGCCTAGAAATTTTCCATTGACCCAGTCACCCTAACCGAGGGTGATCTGCATGAAATTAGTGGATGGTGCATGATGTCACTAATGAGGCTCTTCAGGATTTTATGCAAGAGCACCAGACTATGTTGGGGGCCCTCTGAGTGTAGTTGCAGGAGTTACAGGTTCACCCCCCTCAGGTTGGTACCCTTTCAACCAACCTCATAGTTGGATCCATGACAGTAGAGAAGATGTTGTGCATGTCGATGACGAACAGAGTCATGTTACTGGAAGGGGATCTAGTGGCATGAAATGAGGATGACAGGCTGTCAGTTAGAACGATAAAAGGTCTTGGGGTTAATCTAGCTGCCCTTCCGTGTGAGACATTATATCTATTGTAGGATGGGATAATGGTAGAGTTGCGCATTAGGGAGAGTCACATGCTCCAAGTCCTCAATGAGTAGAAGATAAACATGGAACAACTCATCTTGCAGCGTGACATATTGGTGTTGCAAAATCAAAAACTAGTGTAGGTGATATGTGACGCTTGTTGAAGCATCCTAGAGCTGGCCATCCCAATAGATCTACAAGTGGAGGTGTGGATCAATAGATTAGAAGCAGGAGTCTACGAGTCGAGGGAAGAAATGACAAAGGTTCAGCTGAAGTTGAATGTTCAGATCATCGAGCTGTAATTACAGGTGCAACCATTCGCTCCCTCGAAAGTCAAAGAAAAACGCGCTAGTGCTATCACAGCAGCATTGGAGGAAATCAAAGGTGCATTGCGAGACTGCACTAGCATGTTGGAAGAAGCCCTTGAGGTCCTCACAACTCTACAGGAGGACCCCAACATCCAGCTTAGAGATAGAGGCATGAGAACTCCAAAGGGAGTACGATAGTGTCCGAGGAACTACGTAGACAGTGGTCCTCACCCAGTGGCTTGCGAGGGTGCAATAGGCTAAGGCACTGAAGGAGCAGGTGGACATGGCGCGACACAGGGAGGAAGTTTGCAAAGTGCACATCTAGCCTTGGATCAATGAGGCCTTCACCATCACTATAGACATCGAAGGCAAGCTCGCAAACATATAGGTGATGCATAGATTGATGAGAGAAGACCCCCAGACACAGAGGTCTTGGAACAGTGCATGCAACAGATCCAGTAAGCAACAACTCAGTGCATTGTTGAACTCCACGTAGTTCGAGAATAGTTGGAGGGACTTCGCGCAAAGATCGCCGCACCGACAGAATGACTCCAGGGTGAGTCACAATGTTTTTGTTGGGGGCCTGTTGGGCATGGAATCCCCCAAAGGCATGTTTTGGGGCTCAAATCCAAGTTTTGACCGAATTTTCTTGTAAATTTTCGTGAATTGTGGGTGCAGAAGTATGTTAAAGTCACAAGGTTGTCCGCCCTAGTTTGGTAATGTAATGTCAACCTACCCATGGTCCGTGGACCATGGTATTGTATAAATAAAGTGAGGGTATAAGTGTAAAAGAAAAGAAGTAGTATAGAGAAGAAAGAGTCTAAGTGAAGTGTGTTTTTGGGTCATAGAGTAGGAGAAGGCTCTAAAGCTAAGTGCATAGAGGCCTAGTAGTACGCAGTTGAGTGTGTGGACCCCTGCAACTGAGTGTGCAGGGCAGATTCGAGTCTGTAACCGAGGAAGGAATTAATAAAGAGAAGTTTTATCATAATTTTGTATATATGTTCTTGGGTTAAAGCATGTTTGATGTAATTTGTGAATATATTGTTTATGTAATACGCGCACCTATTTGAATGGTTTATATTGTTAAGTATAACTTAAGGCATGCAAGTAGGCTAATATAATCAATTAACATTGAAATATCAGTAAGGTCTTGGGTAATAATGCAAAATTGTAGCATTCAGTCCTTGAGTAGGGTTGTGCGAAGGTAGTATCTTAGGCTGGAAAGTATGGGAAAGTGCACGAAGTGACTTGCGCGCAGGGTCAAACCACTTGAACTCATCAGACATCTCCAAGGTGTGGAAACCTAGTTCTAGCACCCTCCCATACTACTTTGGTGAGACCTCAGTCCATGCTCCATGGACTATTGCCGAAAGGGCTAGTAGTACTAGGATTTGTTTGGCTAAATCAACTCTGAACCTGGGTCAGGCCCAAATAAGCCAACAGTCCTGGGGTGACTGCATGGTCAAACTCTCTGGTTGACTAGCAGCAGGGTTGATTGATCAGCTTGTGGGAAGTGTAGCTTGGAATGGCTTGTTGGATGCTTTTGCGCTGTTTTGGATGACAGTCGATTGAGTCGATGATGGGGTGAAGTTATGGTTGTTAGAGGGTGATCTGGTCATCAAAACTTCACCAAAAGCCAACCAACTGTGTGAGCAAGTGAAATTTTGCATACATGACCTTGCAAGCACAAAATCGCATAACTTGATGACAAGATGCCTCAAACCATCAAGACACACATGCTCAACATGATTGACTAACGGTGTGAGCGATAAGCACAATGCTTGTGATAGATCATTGAATGACCGCGATGACGGTTACGTGATAGTGCATACAACTTCATGTGTGAGCATGACAGATGTTTACATAGCAAACACAACACATACACACGAAGTGAAGACCTTGTGCATGACCAAAACATGGTCGCAAGCATGACATATAAATCAACATGTAGAAGATGACAATTGGTCGAACAAGTGAAAAGGAAGCATGACATGTAGAAGCAACACATAAAATGAATTTTTTCAATTGAACACATGCATGTTACTAAGGACAGGATGATATGACAATGAAAAGCAATCCCCCAAACTCAACTAAGAGGCATACTTCAAAATATGTTATTTACTTACCATACTTACCCTCAAGATGATCATGCATCTAGCGGACTTCGTATGCGGTCCTAATGTTTTCCATTACATGGTTCTTTGGTCCTTCTCCTCAACTACTTAGAAGAATTTTCAACATGTCACCTTTTCCTGTAGTCACTGAGAGGTAGAACTGTGAAATTTTAGCGAACAGTGATTGCTGCTGGAATGAGGTCTCGAGAGGCTCGTCTGCACAGTTTCTACATGCAAGACAAATAAGAAAACTTGGACAACACTGCGTAGTTTTGAGGCTCAAGGCACTGCTTGTGGGACAGGGGTCTCGAGAGGACACCTCTACATAATTTCTAAGTGCAGTGTAGCTAGACTTCTATGTGCATTTCTGGGGAGCAGTGTTGGTTGGGGCCTTTGCAGGCTATGGGGTTTCAGCAAAAAAGGGAGGAATCTTGATGGTTGCATAAACAAAGTGCATAGTTCCAAGAAGCTGGAGGAGGCTAGGTTTCTTGGGAAAATGGCTAAGATTAAGATCAATGAAACATATGCAAACATTGATAGGACTTGACTGTCATTGCACATGGACACTTAGTGACACAACTTAGACCATCCATAATACATAGGATATACTTTTATTGATGGAAAAACCTTCGTGACATGAGTGTGTGAGGTGAGTGTGAAACATTTCTATGTGATGACAATCACTCATATGCACACAATTCCCTTGAAGTAAGAAAACATTCCCTTTGCATGATAAACAACAACCCCTATGCCCAAATATGACACATGCTACATGAACATAAGAACATAGACAACTCTTAAGATCAAGGAGGGGAGCTTGAAATCATCAGCTTACCAACAAGTGACCAAGGAAAATTGATTGCAGGGTCTGAAGTAGGATCCAAAATTTGCATGCGAGGCAAAACTTTGGAGGGTGGTTGGAGTTTCTACAACACTTGGCGACACACTGGTAGAACTCTAGCTCTCTAAATGGACCTTGTTTTGTGAAAAGCAAGTATAACCCTTCCAAAAGTATTATTCGATTCTTTGATCATCATGGTTTCCACACTAGCTTGATTTAAAGATGTAGTCCCTACCATTCTCTTGATTGGTCCACACACATTCCAAGCCAAGTAAACTTAGTTTTTTCGATTGGGGATGAGGGGTATATGGGTGCATAAGTAATATGATAGTCGAAGTTTAAGTTTCATCTCTGGTGTTGCTCCGCTCCCAGTAGGCCTGGATAGTACCTCGATGGAGTCATGTAGAAACAAAATCATGGCTCTGCAACCAGTGAGTCTAGTTAGTACCTTGGCAGAGTTACTTGCATCACCTCTCTGTGAAGGAATCCTTTCTCTTCTTTCTCCTTATTCATTTTTTCGGAATTTTCATATTTTCATTTTTCAAAGAGCTTTGTGTAGGCACTTATTTATTTCAGAGGTGAAAGAGGGATCTCGACTTATTGAGAACAAGAGAGGTTGTTCCTTCAGAGAAGTATGTTATGTATACCTCTGACATACATGCTAAGGTTTTCCCCCTTCCTTACTCTACTTGACTGAGCTGAAAAGGGTTAACCCAAAATAACTGATTAGAGTAGGTGGTGCTAGTTAGAGTGCAAGCATTGTGTTTTCAAAGAGACACACTTTGATTAGAACATATTTTTCATCAAGGCATCATTGGCTAAAGATAAAAAGTTCTTATTAAGAGAGAGGGCAATAGATAACCAAATGTTGATAGTTGTACAAGTTCTCTTAGATTCACCCAGCTTGTCTCGAGACCCAAACATGGTTTCACAAGAGGCTAACCTACAGGTACAAGCAAGTGAAGAAAGAAAAAAGCAAAAAGAAAAAGTAAAGCGAAGGCAAAACAATTAATAAAAGAAAATAAGCAAGAAAACCAAAGCAAGTAATAAAGTAAGCAAACATGCAAACCAGAATGCAAAGCAAATCAAAGAAAGGAAGCAACCACTACTCCTACTCCTATGCTAAATAGTGCATGGGCCTACTTATGTGAATTGATACTTCCAATGCAGCCATCAGTGCAGTGGTTGATCCATGTTGGTGAAGGCATGGTTTGTGAGAAACACAATCAAGTAAACCATCACACATTAAAGATATAATAATGAAGACCAACACATTTCGAGTTTAAACACATCCACAGAGAAAAAATGGTTGTAAGTGCATGACGTGCAACCTATGGACTTACCATGGTGTTGTGTGACCCTGCATGTAGATGTTAAGCATACACATGCTCTGGATTATGACATGAGAGAAAATGAGAGAAACAAAGACAACTTGCGTCGCACATGTGTGTTTGTTGTGTAAGATTCCTCCAATGCATGAGCGATGGGATCATGTGGTTCGAGTGGAGGAAGCGAAATATGAGTGTTGGATTGATATTTAGTGTATACAGATGAGTGATAAGGAGCCTTAGGTGTTTCACAATTTTTCTTATCAGAAGTGGGACTAACCTCAAGATGACGAGGGCCTGACATAACCATTAGCTCAGGTTGAAGCACCTAAACAACCTGCGGGTTTCCCACTTCATCAATAGATAGATCATTGGAGACCAGTGCCTTGGGCAGATTAACAACAAATGAATCAACATCATGAACAAATGAAGTACATAGATCACGAAAAACAAGATCTAAAAATTTAGGATGTTTGTTGGCATCCTCATTATTTTATGAATCACACAGAGGGGTAGATGAGAAGGAAGAATGTTCACTCTCTGTGTTTCTAGAAAAAGCTGATGAAAAATCAAGTGGATGCTCAACGAATGAATTTTCCTCTCTATTGTTGAATAATAGGATGACAACCGCTGTGTTTTGCGAATGATCAACAATGGGTGAATCACCAAAGATGGCAGAATCACCAAAGATGTCAAGGAAAAGTGAAGGAGGTGTGGACATAAGGAGATCATCCTTCACCATGGGTTGATGTTCAAGTTCCCAGTCATGCTTATAATTAATGATGACATAGGTTGGTTGTGCAACAACAACTCCATTGATGGCTTGATCCTCTTTCACAATAGGTGTAGAGTCCATAATAGAAGAACACAAGATAGTGCAATCCAGAGGATCAATAGAACATGGAGACAGAAGCTGTGGTAACAAAGGCATGTGACAATCCATGGAACTCACAACCAAATCTATGTGTTACACAAAAATATCATCACCTTGATTATTTGCAGTCGGTGTAGGTCTATCATTACCTATACCAGCTTCTTAAGCAAGTCTTAAACCTCAGCTCTTCAAAACAAGCTTGAGAAATGAGAGAAAGACATCAAAAAAGCAATGTAACTCTGGTTCCGCACTTTCTCTTACTTTTGCCTGCGGGCCCGCACCTTTT
>APFE030814161.1:26724-56596 GCA_000404065.3 Pinus taeda | reverse complement strand
TTCAATCGTATATATGTATCGATGATATAAACAGTGAATGCAGTATTTTGTATTTATCGCTTCATTGTGACTATTCATATGAAGTAATCTTTGAATGATTGAATGTCTCTTATTTATTTTACAGAGTCATCTACATGCCTGTTAGATAGATAAAGATTATTTAACGCTGCATTCCGGATGAATAAGTTGTTCCCGGGATTAGTATTAGTTTCCCTATCTCTGTCAATAGAATAAGCTATTCGCCTATCACTTAAGCAAACTATTCATCACCCATCCATCCATTTTATTTTATTATCGGGAAACTGGTCCCGTTATCTCCAGTCGGAGCCACCATCCCAAACGGAAAAGGAGTTGTACTAAGGTCCGGACCGGGTGGTTATCCCCCAATGTTGTGGCAGCGATTTTCGAGCCACCAACACTAGGTCAATCGGTTAATTTATGAAAACTGGTCTTTTTATCGTTAAAATCCATTTTATAAGGAATAGTAGAGTTTAATTTGGCAATCAAGGTTTTAAATCATGCTTCTATTTCATTTTTTTTAAATGAAATACTTTCATAAAGGTCATGAAGCTGCAAAGTGTCAAGCTCAAGTTACAAATCACTAGTATAAAATGACTAATTAGTTACTAAAAAAACAACTAAAATTTGCATATAAACTACCATTTTTCAATTGGTGACCAATAGTATCTAATTTACAGTATCTTATAATGCGACCAACTTTTAGTCATTTTTAGCTTAGTCATTAATTGGTTTCCTCAATTTTACCATCTAGTAGTATATTTAGTCATAAATTTGGTCATTAATTTTTCATTGGTTTAGTCATTAATTGTCGCAATTAATGACCAAATATATAACAAAATATATTACTATATGAATCCTTGAGAAAACCAATTAATGACCAAAGAAATATGACCAAAACATTGGTCGTGTTATAAGATACTATAAATTAGCAACTAATAGTCATATATATGTGATTTTTAGTCATCATTTAAAACCAATTAATGACCAAAAAAAATGACTAAATTTTAGTCGTGTTATAAAATGTTGTAAATTAGCTACTAATAGTCATATATATGAAAAATTTAGTCATCATTTGATAATAATAAAAATTATCATTTGCAGTAGTCATTTATCTTTTTTTGGTATTTTCATATTCATTATATAAATGACTGATTTAGTAGTTTCTATTAATTTCATTCATAATCATTATAAACGACTAATTTAGTCATATATTCGTTTTATTCGTGTTCATCATTGATTAATATAAAGTACTAATTTAGTAGTTTTAGATTTATTTTATGTGTTTATTATTAATCACCATAAATTAATTAGTATGATTTTGCAACTAAATTTTAAGAAAATGTCATACAATGTGCGTGTTTACCTGATATGATAACACAAAGTTACATATGTTAATTACAAGACTAAATAATATCAAGTGAAAAATAAAAATAATTTCAACCATATAAATTTTATTATATAAAATATAAAGTATTACAATATGAGTTTCCAACTTAATATGGGTTGGACTACAATTTACACATGACATATCGTTTTATCATTTCAAAACACTATCATTGTGTTGCCAAAGCATTGGAAGTGAATTCACCAACTCTGAAGGCTTGGCCATCGATCTCTATGAGTACGTCTTATGCAAGATATTGACTCTAAGGATATCACTAGACACATTCTCTTCTCTCTCTCATTTTTCATTTGTTGCTCTAGTGTTATTGTTCTCCTCTTTCTTCAATTGTTGCTTCTTACCATCAATATTGAGTTCCTCTCTTGAGAATGAAAGAAGATACAATGCAAAGTATAAGACATGAAAGATGATGAATACTTGAATACAAAATAAAGTAGACTATAAAAGATTTATATGAAATATACCTCAACATTCGATAGTGGCCACTATGTGGCTAGATGACTAGTATAAACAAAGCAAATAAAATGTCACCATAGAAAATGGAAATGGAGGGGGATTCATCATGCATGCTAAGATTTTTTTTGTGTGCACACATCATATTGCTCACTTCTAATTGTATCAAAAACAAAGTGTATGCACAATGACATGTAGTGACCTGTGGGTGTCTATTTGACTCAATGATATGCTTGATTTTTTAACCCATTCTATATTCCTACCACAATGAAATTAAGAGAGACAAGGACACAAGAAGGACTATCAATAAATGAAATTAGAGACTTTAGAATGCAACTCAATTGTACTTGAATGTAACGATAAGTATTTGCATCTTCCTGGTCATCGATAATTTGGTTGCACCTGCACTAATCCTCTGCAGTAGTCCCTTGACTTGCCTATAGATATAATTTTAGAAACAATCCTACTCCTGCAATTCTTCCCTATATGGGTCCCCCCTATTGATAGTTATTTTTCAGGGCAACAGAATAGAACTCTCCAATTACATCATCGCCTTTCAAAACAATGCTTGAGTATTTCCAGGTGATTGTTGAACCAATCTCTACTCAGGTCCATGAAATCCTTGGTTTGTCTCCATCGCAAAAACCTCTTTTCATAATAAAATTATAAATCCTGCATCTGCATTCCTCGTCCCCGACATACCAATTCTTTACATTGGAATACTTTATCATTACTCCCTTAGTGCAATAGGGATCCACTACTGTGGCATGGAGATGATTGGTGTCATAAAATGGTATAGTTCATCATTCAATATATGTCAGAGAACTCCTCTCACTTCACATAACTCCTCTCATCTATGAAAATAAGAGTCCTCTCAAAATGACTGGTCTCCATCTCATTCATCCTTAAATAAGTGGATATTTCCATGGGTGACAAAGTGTGCTTGGAGATTTAATAGAAGGAGCTATCACTAAAAAAATAAAAATACAATGCAACATAATAGTTATCAGTAGGAGCAACAACCCTGCCAAGCTACTTCCTTAATAGATAAAGATACTCCTAAATTACTTCTTATAATGAACAAAAGATAACCTCAACTACCTATGCATGGTAGCAATGAAAACACTGTCGAAAACAAGTTTGGTCAATCTCTTCTTCTAGTCAAGGGTATGCCCAACTTTTCAAAAGTATCAAGCAGGTTAGGGTCCACCTTATCCAGGCTCATCTTCTTCTTCTACTCTCTCTGTTTAGGTTCAGAATAATACCAAAGGTATTCGAAATTGCTGGGTGGGTAAAAGTTATTATACCATTGAGTTCTTCCATTTTTAATTATTGTATGTAAGAATTGAATCTAAATTGCAAAATTCATTCAAGTTCCTTCTTTTTAGCTGAAATTAACTTAAGCTTTAGAGAGTTGTAAGGTTTAACGGATCTAAGTATATTCTACTTAAAATATAGTAACATGGTTTAAAACTGTAGGCATTGAGATTAGAATCTAAGGATGAAACAGAAAAGATTTTATGTTCATGATTACAAGAAATTGTTATTTCATGTAACAAAGTTTCAGGAAGGTCTAGCATTTGCATCCTACCAGAAAGTTTTCTTGCATCACTTGAGCCTTTTTAATTTGGGCATGGTAGAGTCCATTACACAAACAATCAACCACTTAAAAAAGGTGAAAAGAAAAAATAAAATTTCATGCATTCTAACCCTAGAAAAGTTAGGGAGGAGCGAACTGATCTGTACAATAAGGACATGCAAAATGCTTACTTGTTCATTGTCTTTTGATGAATTGTTGGCCACCAATCAAGATCTGCATTATCATAATCATTAAACCCTTTGTACAATAAGGACATGCAATATGCTTACTTGTGCATTATCTATCATAATCATTAAACCCTTTGTGCAATAAGAACATGCAAAATGCTTAATGCTTACTTGTGCATTAACTATCATAATCATTAAACCCTTTGTACAATAAGAACATGCAAAATGCTTACTTGTGCATTGTCTTTTGATGAATTGTTGGCCACAATCAAGCTCGCATTATCATAATCATTAAACTCTCAACTCTAGATAAAATTTATGATTTGCTCATATAAACCCTCAAAATTATTTACCCATAAGAACAAAAATCATATTTAGTAAAAAGGAAGAACAGACTCCAAATTCATACCCATGTAAAAATTACCAGATTATCATAATCATTAAACCCTCAACTCGAGATAAAATTTATGCTTTGATCATATAAACGCTCGAAATTATTTACCCATAAGAACAAAAATCCTCTTTAGTAAAAAGGAAGAATAGAGTCCAAATTCATACCATGTACAAATTACCAAAATATCCACGCCCAATGACCTTGCCCTTATCATAATCATTAAACCCTCAACTCTAGATAAAATTTATGCTTTGATCATATAAACCCTGGAAATTATTTACCCACAAAAATCCTCTTTAGTAAAAAGGAAGAATTATGCTTTGATCATATAAAGGCTCCAAATTATTTACCCATAAGAACAAAAATCCTCTTTAGTAAAAAGGAAGAACATAGTTCAAATTCATACCCATGTACAAATTACCAAAATATCCACGCCTAATGACCTTGCCCTTATCATAATCATCAATATAAACCCTCAAAATTATTTACCCATACAAACAAAAATCCTCTTTAGTAAAAATGAAGAACAGAGTCCAAATTCATACCCATGTACAAATTACCAAAATATCCATGCCCAGTGACCTTGGCCTTCCTCTATCTAATCGTTGATGCTCTCCTAAGGTGTTTCTAATGCAAACTCCATCCAGGTTCGAATCCCATGAAATCCATAGATCACATTGATGGTCTTCCTTCTCTTGGAATTTCCAGGAAGATATAGACAAGGCACAGAAAAATACAGTGCTAAGTCTAAATGAAAAAGAAAAGAAATATTTATAATAGAAAAAATAAAAGAAATATTTATAATATAAATAAAAATATATAATTGCAATTGGGTTAAATTATTTATTTTTAATAAGAATTTTTTATTTTTTTCCTAAGACCCTAAATTAAGAAGAAGAAGAAGAAGTTAAAAATGATATTGGGATACGGATAATTTTCGATTGCTCGCGCTGAGGCTCTGACCTAGCCAACGCCCTCCCCCTGCGCCTATGGCCACTGGCTGCCTCAGCCCTCTGACTGCCGCGGAGGGTCTGATTTCTTTCCTGCTGACTGCAGAGAGCTCATCCCGCGCCCTTGTGGCTGCTGCGCCCCTGCGCTCAGTCCTGTGGCGCCCCTCAGAGATCACGGAAACTAACGGGGGCTCGCCCGCTCCACCTTCGGAGGTATTGGCGTTCCGCGCATTGGTTGAAGCATTCCCAAAGAGAGCCCCAACGATGGTCCAGTAAAAGTTTATCAAGAGGTTGGATACGATCCCCTTAGTGGCCCTCTCTGAAGAAGAGTCGTGTAAAGCAGCATTGAATCTGGCAGAGAGAGGCCTCATCGGCCAATTCACAGGACTCTGGCCTTCCCCAAAGTCAGTAGAAGACTGGACACAAAGAAACTGGAGCCCCTTGATCAAAGAGGGCGTTAAAAGCTACTTCGTTGGGAAAGGATTCTTTGTCTTTGTGTTTGAAAGCTCAGAAGACAGAAGCCTAATCTTCAGAAATGGCCCATACTTTATGGGACCACAGGGATTGTATCTAAATAAATGGTCCCCAGACTTCGATCCTTCCAGGATGTCCCCTCTGCAGTTCCGATATGGGTGAGACTCCCCCATCTGCCTCTCCACTGCTCGAATCAAAAATCCCTTGAAAATATCGGCAATGCACTGGGCAAATATATCGACAAAGCTGTAAGAAAAGATCAGTATTCATGTGCTCGAATATGTGTTGAAGTCGATCTGGAGGAGGGGTTACCAGAAGCAATCAAACTTACTCTTGCAGGATGGGTGCATGTCCAGGAACTCGACTACGAACAGCTCCTATTCAAATGCAGACATTTCCACGAGCATGGACACTTCGCGAAGCATTGCAAGAAGAAGGCAGAAGAGCAACGAGACAAACAAAAAGAGCACCAATGGACTCTAGTCCAGAAAACAACACATCCAAAAAAAGGTTCTAGCAAAGGAAAGATGACAGGGATGCCAAGCAGTTCCAAGCCCAACCAGGAAGATGTAGCAGCTGAACAAGGGACAACAAGCACACAGATCAAGCCAGTAGATCCGGAGCATGAAAACCTGGTGCATGTAGAAACTACTCCCCCATGCAAAGAAGGAGAGAAAGAAAAGCATATTGAAGTCACACGGGGCAGTCCGTCCAACCCCTCATATGCAGAAGTTACAAGTAAAAAAAGCAATAGAAAGCTCAGGATCTTTGGAGGATGAAGTCTATGAGCACCCTACTAAAAGAGCTAGAAGGAAATCCCGTAAAGAAATGAGAGAAGAAGAGGCTGAAAAACTTAAAACCCAAGGGAACCAAGCCACAATAGAAATGTCCATCGGGTGAAATACCAGGTCGAGACCTTCCAAGGGAGGTCCAACCCCCCCACTAAGTAAATAATGAAGCTCGTCTCTTGGAATTACAGAGGACTAGGGAACCCTGCCAAACTAGAAGCAGTCAAGGATCTTCTTAAAGCAGAACCCTCAGACATCATCATGATCCAAGAGACCAAGATCGAAGGGCATTCCCTTCTAGATATCAGTAGGTCAAAGTGGAATAAAATTATAGGCAAGGCAATCAGCGCCAGGGGCACTTCCGGAGGACTGGCTACTCTATGGTCTGATTGCACTTACCAGCTCAATAATTCTCAAGAAACACAGCACTGGATCTACACTGAATTGACGCACAAAGTTAGTAAGTTGAATGTCTCTCTCTTTAATCTGTATCTTCCTGTAAATTATGCAAAAAAAAGAGAATACTGGAACTCTTTATCATCTTATCTAGAGCAGCATTCCCCACATAATATTATCATAGCAGGAGACTTAAATATAGTTCTGAAGCCAAAAGAGAAGAGGGGAGGCTCCAACACCAGAGACTCCATGCTAGCCTTTATGGAGGAGCTCGTTCAGAATTAGGACCTCTTAGACTTCCCTCCAGTCCATGGGGTGTTTACATGGTCAAATAATCGTGCTGGGCCAGATCATATCTCTGCCTGTCTGGACAGGTTCCTGGTCCAAAGCGCCCTTCTGATGAATAAAAAGATCGCCACTACAAAAATCCTACCCAAATTGACCTCTGATCACAAACCAATTCAGCTTCTATTGGAAGATGAAGAAGATCTGGGCCCCATTCCCTTTCGTTTCAGCCCTCTATGGATCGAGAAAGTGGGCTTCATTGAGACAGTGAAAGCAGCTTGGGCTAAATCCATCACAGGCTCCCCTAGCTACATCTGGGAACAAAAGCTGAAGACCACAAAATACGCGCTAAAGGAATGGATAAAAAAGCCAGGCCCCAATCCAATCAATCAAAGAAAAGAGGCAATCCAGAGGCTGTATTCCATGCAACTGAAATGGAAAATAAAGATATTACAGCAGAACTTTTGGACGAGGAAGTAAAATCACAACGATCCACCTATCAATCCTTCTGAGCTGAAGAAGAATACTGGAGATTAAAGTCCAGAAGTCTATGGTTAAAGGCAGGGGACCAGAACACTACTTACTTCCACAGACAATACAGAGCTAGACTGCCCTGGAACCATATAGCGGAAATCAAAACCATGGAGGGCCAAGTCTGCAAAGGCTTTGACCAGGTGAAAGGCGTCGTTGAAGGCCACTACAAGAATCTATACCAAGATGGAAACCAAGGCAATGAAGAGGAAGTCTTTGACTTCCTCTCCAATATCCCCCTCCTTATTAGCGCAGATGAAAATACAGCCCTTTGCAGACCCATTACAGATGAGGAAGTTATTAAAGTAATATGGTCAATGGAAGCCGATAAGGCCCCTGGGCCGGATGGATTCACAATCCATTTTTATCAATCCTGTTGGGAAGTTATCAAAACCGATCTCCTCAAAATGATAAAAGGTTTTATGAGAAAAGCCAAGATAGGAGGAGGCATCAATTCCACCTATCTAGCTTTAATCCCCAAGGAAACCAATCCTGACACCTTTGCAAGATTCAGGCCTATCTCGCTGTGTAACGCATCTTACAAAATCATAGCCAAACTCCTAGCAATTCGACTCAAACCCCTGCTCAAAAAGTTGATTTCCAGCACTCAAGGTGGATTCGTGGAAGGCAGATACATTATGGACAACGTCATCCAAGTTCAGGAGACCATTCACTCAAGCAAATAGCGAGGGGAGAAAGGTATGTTGATCAAACTTGACATGGCGAATGCATTCGATAGAGTAAATCGCTTGTTCCTATGCAAAGTTCTGCTTTCTTTTGGTTTCTCTCATCAATTTGTCTAGCTCATAAAAGTATGCATTGAATCCTTATGGATTGCTCCCCTCATCAACGGTCGTCCAATCAACTTCTTTCAAGCTCAGAGAGGTATCAGGCAGGGATGCCCACTCTCTCCCTTCCTGTATATCCTCATGGTGGACTCTCTCAGTAGAAAACTAGCAGCTGAAAAAATAGTTGGCTCTCTCCCGGGTCTCAAACCTTCTAATGTAGCAACTCCCCTAAATCATGCCCTCTTCGCGAATGATTCTCTGATCCTTGGAGGCGTTTCCACCAGAATAGCGAAAGCTTTCGACAATGTGCTGAGAAGTTATTGCAGGGTGACTGGTGCTCTTATCAATGAGAGCAAAAGAAAAATATACAGTTGGAACACTGATCAGCAAGAGATCACCAATATATCGAAGATCCTCGGGTTCAAAGGACAAGCCCAATAGGACAGTTTCAGATATCTTGGTCTTCCCATTTCCTCAGGGGTGAACAAGAGGTCCCTATGGACACACATCATCAGCAAGATCAAATCTAAAATTGTTGCCTAGGGAGGATACTGGTTAACAAAAGGCGGCAAAACCATTCTAATAAAATCTCAGCTGTCAGCTCTACCCATTTATCAGGCAGCGTTTCTTCTAGCCCCCAGTCATGTCATGGATCATATTGCTACCCTTCTCAGGAATTTCCTATGGCAAGGCGGGAAAGGCAATGATAAAAAGATGCACTTAGTTAATTGGGACACAGTTAAGAGGACGATTGATGAGGGCGGACTTCAAATTCGGGACCCCTCCCTTGTCAACAAAGCGCTGGGCGGGAAACTCTTGTGGAAAATGATACGCGATCCCACCCATCCTGTCAGCATAATTTTACAGTCAAAATATACAGATAACAATGCGATTAGCAAAATGCAACTGCAAATTTCAGCGTCTTGTTCGCAGGTATGGAGGCTCTGTTGTAAAAGCAGCGATTTTTTCAAAAAACTCATGTACAGAATTCCTGGAAATTGTAAGCGCACCCACCTATGGAAAGATCGAATAATGGGAAGTGAACCGCCGGTAGAAAGAGAGGATATCGCTGATCTCAGAAATTGGCTTGAATGAGCTGGAGTAAACAGAGTTTATGATCTGGCAATTTGGGACAACCGTGGAGACTGGATAAGATGGGATTTCCGTGGAGTACCCGAGCACCTAAGAGACCAATCGATCCTGCTTGAGGACCTGCTCGAAGATGCCACACCTGTCAACAGATTCAAGAAAGACCGATGGGGATGGGGCCAGACTGTAGTCTACACATCAGCAGAGGGATACAAGACTCTTCAGGGATCTAGGAACAGCAATCATACTCTCGCCTTTTGGAAACAGGTTTGGGAGCCGTTAGCTCTCCCAAAAGTTAATTTTTTTTTCTGGACCTTGGTACACAATAAGCTATTGACAAGAGACAATCTGGCAAAAAGGAAGATCGAAGGGCCTCATAGATTTGTGCTCTGCAGAAGTAATCGAGCAATTGCCCAGCACCTATTTCTGGACTGCCCTTTTGTCAAGGAGGTATGGGGACTTCTTTTCCATGATCTTCTAATCTCTATCCCTCAGTAAATCTTCGTTCCGGACCTTTTTGCGACATGGAGTGCCATCTACCCCCAAAGTATCCCTCCCAAGTCCTTTTGGCGCAAAGTTTGGATAGCGCTGCCCAAATTTGTATGCTGGAAGATGCGGTTAACTTGAAATCAGTAGATATTCAATAATACGCAACACTCTCCGACCAAAGTTGCTACAAAAGCTAACGCCCTTCTCTTGGAAGCGGCTTAGCAGCAATATTTCAAAGAAGACCCCTTGCTCAGGCCGGAAGAAAAGAGGTGGCTGGACCTGGAGCCACATCCCCGAAAGTACTGCATTACACCCCTGAAAGCAAACCCGGACTGGAGAAAAAGAGAGACAGATGACATCTTTCAAAGTTGGTGGAGGGCCCAAAATCTAACTACCATTTGCTTTGATGGGGCGTCCAAAGGGAACCTCGGAGCCGCAGGTGCTAGTGGGATCATCTACTCTTCGGAAGGGACCTTCACTGATTCTTTTGCCTGGGGCCTTGGTGAGAAAACAAACAATCAAGCGGAGATTCTTGGGCTGCTTAAAGCTTGCCACATTGCCAGAGAGAAAGGAGTTAAAGATATCCAAGTCTTTGGAGACTCATAAATTTTAATTAAAAAACTAATCAAGGAGGAATATTTCAACAATGCTGGACTCAACAAAATCATGGACAGACTAAAGAGAGTCCTGCTGGGATTTGACTCGTACAAACTTTATCACATTCTCAGAAATTCCAACAAGGAAGCAGAGCAGTTGGCGAACTTCGGTAGCACTCTCATGAAAGGGATTTTAATTGTAAATGGGGAAAGTTTTTTCCAAAATTTGTGAATCTGCCATATTCCAAAGGCAGCAAAAGAAGGATTACAGCCATGTATGCAGGGCTGCTATGCAAAGACCCTCTCTGCTTTTAACATATAAATAAAATTCATAACCGTTTTAGTTATAAATAAAAAAAAAAAAAAAAAAAAAAATTGATATTGGGATGAGTGTAAACATTCAAATATGACCTCAATTAATAATAAAAAGTTAAATTAATAAAAATAATAAAATTTAATTTGTTATATTTTGATTTTGTTATTCACTTGTAAATAGGGTTTGGTACAATACCATGGCTTATTAATACTACAAGTCCAAAAAAATAACTTATTTCACAACCAGAATATTTTACAACAATATAACAAGATTCTTAACCATGGATATTCACCCCCACATTACAGTGGATGTTATTAACTTGTAAAAAATAGTCTTTGTTACAATACCATGGGTCAATACCATGGATTATCAATACCACATGCCCAAAAAACATAAATTATTTCACAATCAAATATTTTATCACAATATGACAAGATTGTTAACAATGGATATTCACCCTCACTTTACCATGGATATTCACTTGTAAATCCACTTTGTTACAATACCATGGGTCAATACCATGGCTTATCAATACCACATGTAAAAAAAACATAACTTATTTCATAGTAAAAATATTTTAATTTAATTTAATTTTACAACATTTTTTTAATTGAATCTAAAAAGAAAATGTTACAATTTAAGATATATCTAAACCCTCTATCCTCACCACTACTAAAAATATTCTCATAGAAATTAAATTAAGGTTTTAATAACATTAAGCTAAGATAAAACTATGTTGGTTCTTTATATATATATATATATATAAAGATTCGACATAGATCCATAAAAATATTCTCATAGAAATTAAATTAAGGTTTTAATAACATTAAGCTAAGATAGAACTATGTTGGTTCTTTATATATATATATATATATATATAATAGATTATCGACATAGATCCATCTTCGCTAAGGATCTAAGAGATGAGAGCAAGCAAATTGACTAATTATAATGCATTAAATATAGTGCATAATTTTTTAAAGTTTACCCAAATATAGGTTTAATATTGGCTTATTAATACTACAAGTCCAAAAACCATAACTTATTTCATAGCTAAAATATTTTACAACAATATGACAAGATTCTTAATCGTGGATATTCACCCCACATTACCGTAGATATTATTAACTTGTAAAAAATAGCCTTTGTTACAATACCATGGATTATCAATACCACATGCCCAAAAAACATAAATTATTTCACAATCAAAATATTTTATAACAATACCACATGCCCAAAAAACATAAATTATTTCACAATCAAAATATGTTATAACAATACCACATGCCCAAAAAACATAAATTATTTCACCATCAAATATTTTATAACAATATGACAAGATTATTAACCATGGATATTCACCCTCACTTTACCATGGATATTAACTTGTAAATCCACTTTGTTACAATACCATGGGCCAATACCATGGGTTATCAATACCACATGCCAAAAACCCATAACTTATTTCATAACAAAAATATTTTATTTTATTTTATTTTATGTTATGTTACAACATTTTTTAATTGAATCTAAAAGGGAAAATGTTACAATTTGAGATATATTTAAACCCTCTATCCTCACCCTCACGACTACTAAAAATATTCTCATACAAATTAAAATAAGGTTTTAATCAAATTAAGCTAAGATGGATCTATGTCGGTTCTTTATATATAAAAAGAACCAACATCGAACAATCATAGTTAATGATCCAAGGGATGAGAACAAGCAAATTGACTAATTATAATAGATAAAATATAGTGCACGAGTTTTTAAAGTTTTTCATTATTTTATTTTCTTTGACATGATTGATCCAAAATATAGGTTTAATATTTTACAACCAATTAAGTTTTTCTAATTTAGATCATTTCTTAAACACAATACAATGTGATCAAATTTAAGAGAGAGTTGGGGAGGGGGTGAAGAGAGGGAACAAGACGGTGAAAAAGTTGGAGGATAGAAAGAGAGAGAGAGTGATGGGGGGAGAGAGAGGGAGCGAGAGGAAGGAAGAGAGAGGAGAGAGAGAGGGAGGAAAAAACAAAGACAAAGCGATAGAGGTGGAGAGAGAGAGGAGTGAGAAGGGAGAGATGGAGAGAGAGTGAGGGAGAGAGGAGAGGAGGGAAGAGAAAGAAGAAGAGAGGATAAAGATAGGGAGAGATGGAGAAGGACAGGGAGGGGGGGAGATAGTGATAGAGTTGGACAAGAGAGAGAGAGAGAGAGAGGGAGAGAGAGGGAGACTGATTTGGAGGAGAGAGATAGAGGGAGGTGGGAAATAAGGGATAGAGAGGAAGGAAGATAGAGATGAGGAGAGAGAGATGGAATTGGAGGGGCTAGGAGAGGGAGGGAACAAGAAAAACATAGAGGGAGAAAGGTGGAGAGAGGGAGGGGGTGACAAGGGAGTCATGGAGAGAGAGTGAGGGAGAGAGGAGAGGGGGAAGGAATAGAGAGAAGGATATAGATAGAGACGGAGATAAGGGGAAGAGAGAGATAGACAAAGAAGGGGAAGAGAGGGAGAGAGAGTGTGTGTATGTTTGGGGGGTGGGATAGAGAGAAGGAATAACAAAGAGACACAAATACAAATATAGATATTATATAGTATTATATAACCAACCTAGATCCATATTAACTCTATAACTATCAAGTGCCGAGATAGATCCAATATCTCGAGGTGAAAACATTTCCTCAAGTTTTTCACTAAAAAAAAAAAAAAATTGCACCTCAAGAGATTGGACCCCTCTCAACGCTTGATAGATCTGGGGTTAAAATGGATGTAGGTCGGTTTATATGAAATAAAATTAGTTTTTATTTGATATTATAGTCCTAAAAATTAAAATTTCCCTTTAAATTAATTTCAAATACAACTAGATCCAATTAGATTCAATGAATAGATTTTTAAAAAATACATAAAATAATTTTTTATTAAAATATATATTTTTAAAATTACAAATTATTAGAGATACATAGTGCAAAATTGGCTCACCTATACACCATGTGATGATGAATAAGTGTTTAAGAAATGATAACCTTTCAACCAATCTTTAACAACCTTTCAATCCCCTATCACTTGTAAGTTTAGATTGTTTGACACAATTAATATGACTAACATAAAAAATTGATTCATATTATGGTAGTACTTGTTAGGTAGTTGTATTTTTGTTCTTAGACTAAATTAGTCATTCATGTTAGTCATTTTTATTTGTATTACTTATTAGCTAGTCACATATTTTAATTTGCGACTAAATTAGTGATTTATGTTAGTCATTTTTAGTTCAGTCACTTAAGATTGCTCATTTTTTGTAGTATTTCACTTGGAAAAGCTGTGGTGACTAACTTTTTTAGTCACCTAGTCACTAATTGCTCATTTTCTACTAGTGAATGTTATGGTGGGTCCACTACCACGATTAAAGAAAAATCGATTTTCTCAAGTTATAAAAGTATTTCACTCACTCTCTATTTGCCCATTCCATTTTCCAACACTCCACTCCATCCAATCAGGTCGAAATTGTCAAGCAAGGATAGGTTTATGCATGCCAAAGTTGAGTTCTTATTTTGTGCTACGCAAATAACTCTGTTGTGCTACGCAAATGCCTGGCAGCTGTTTCATTTATATTCCAAGGCTATCACCTTCTTGCTGTGATTTCTTCCATCATTTTCACATTGTTCTTCTGCAAATACAGGTTGGTGATCTCTCATAAAGCTCACTAAAATCTTAATTCTCTTAATTTTGATTCCTATGCTTCATTTCCCTCTCCTAGAGTTTTGAAAACAGGCTTCAAAGATTTCATCATTTCCATGTTGAATTATTGTTAAAACTTGTATCCTATTGTTCATAGACCTTCATATATCCTAACCACACCTTCCTAAATACCCTCCATCAAACCCACTCTCAAATTTCATCATTTTCACCTAAACCCTAGACAGAGCACACCTTCTAAACCATAGGAATGTGTTTCTCTTGTTTGAAACCCTTCCACTCACCCAAATTCTAAATTTCCACTTTCCCTAGCTCCCTAAACTCCCTCACTATCCCCCCCAATTTTCTTAGAAATTTTCTATTTCTCTATCCCTTTCATTTCCCTCAATTTCCTCACAGCTATAAAAAAAATCCCCCGTTTTTCATATAAACAAAACCCTAGTTTCTATCCTAAGAGCTAGGTGTTGTCATGGAATCTGAAACCTCTGAACAAAGGAGGCATAGAAGAGGACATATCATTAGATATGAACCCACCTCAACCCATGAGATCTTGTCATCTCTCTTCATTAGAAAATCATTTGAAGACGCAGGTTGTCTTACATTTTACCAGAGGATTGAGTGATTGAAGTTTCATGATCAACTGACTAGTGATTTTTCCACCAAACTAAGAAAGGATAAAGTGACCATAGCAAGAGTTGAATTTAGTATTTCAAGGCAACTTATCTCCACAACTACTAGGATTCCAAACATTGGAGAAATTTGGTTCAAGAAAGAATATCTTGACATTCAAAATTACAAGATGTACCTAAAAGTACCATATAAGGCATCTCCAAAACATGTTTTTCCATTCATACATTTGCTGGAAAGATATACCCCTCTCATGAAATTGATCATGAAGTACTTCACATGTGAGGGTAGGTATTCAAGGCTTTATAAGTACCATATGAAGCTTTTGATGCATTTCACTAGTGTTCAGCAACTCAATTTATCTCACTATCTGTACAAAAGTCTGATTAAAATGACAGAAAAGGTACAAAAGCTGGGAGAGAATCACCATAATAGTCAATTTCATGATGGTTTGGTGAAAGTGTTGGTTTGTCATCAATTATCACAAGTAAATTTGTCTTGGGATGACTTTTCAAGTTTAGTTTTTCCTCCATCTTCTCCAGCTATGTCTAGTGATGAATCAACACCTCCAAACTCACCAGTGTAGCAAGAGGTTGCTTCTTCAAGCAAAACTACCAAGAGGCATTACAAGGTAGAAGTGATTAAGATATACTATAGAGGTGAAAGGCTTTTGTTTTCTCCAAAGATTGTTGAAAGGGCCAAGCCTGCAGCAGGTGAACAGAGAGCATCCTCGCAGCATGAGGAATTCATTCATCCAAGTACCAATGTGTCAAATGTGGAGAAAGGCTATGAGGACAGAGTTGCAAATCAAACCATAAGCGACAAGGAAGATGAGAATAAAATTCTGGAAGGCAAGTTGACAGAGGAAAATGCTTTAATAGCATGCTTGCAACAAGAGAATGTGCAATTGAAAGTAAACCAAATGATCCAAGACCAACAAGCAGCCTATTCAAAGAAAGAGGATGTAAACGGAAAAGTAGTGGCTTAGTTGAAAGTGTCAAAAGGAAAAGGAAAGCAAAGTACATCAGGGAGACCAAGAACAAGAGCCTCGAAGAGAGCCCTTGAGTTACAAAGGCAAGTTTCTCCACCTAGAGGTATGATCATTGTAGATGACCTAATCACTAGAGAAATCAATGAAGACAAATTATATTGGCTTGATAAGGTAAATGGACACCTAGAGAATCTCTTCAAGAAGGAAAGTAGGGACAATAAATTGCAAAGGCATATGGATATGCATTACTACACAAGAAATAAGGTATCCCAAGTCATAATCAAACATTTGAAGAAGAAGCTCAAGGAAAACCTAACAAGCCAAAAAGATAAAGAAAAGCTTGATCTACTTGTTGAGGCTTCCCTCATGGCATAACATATCATATTATAGATTCACTTGGAAATTTTGAGAATATTTTGAGAACTTTTTGTCATTTTGAAAATTTTGGTGGTTTTTGGCATGTTTTAAAAACATAGTGGCAGCTATTTGCGTAGCGCATTAGCGCTGCACTTTCTCTACAACCATCCAAATGCCAAAAAAGTTATATGTCTGGATAGATAATCATCCCTACATATCAGTTATCCATTTTTACAAGTTTTTTAGTGGACATATTGGGAGAAAATGTTCAAAAACGGGTCAAAAAATCACATTCTGCCACTGTTTTGAAGCAGGCACTGTGAAAATAGGAGTAGTATTGGGAAAATAAGTTTTTCTCCTAATTGGATTGTCCAAATCACCTTCTTGAGTAGTCAAATGATAACTAGACACTCACATGTTTCCAATGAGCTATCAAGTTCTCAAATTGGAGCACAGGAAGGCCTTCAAAATCCTCGTGCAAGATGGCGATGCCTGAGTACACTGCACAAATTCCTGAATGCACTGCGCTTTTGCCTCTAACAGTCTTTCTCAACATGTCTTCGCCAAATATTTGTTTGATGATGCAATTTCAGTGTTTTTAAGTCTTGATGATGTAATTATGAAATAAATTAGCATGATAGGTTGTTTTTATGATTAATTGAGCCTCATAAATTAAGCAAAACTCAAATCCAAGTCTAAGAGAAGAGTTTCTTTTTGACCTTCACACTCTCACTTGTTGGTTGAGATATTCTTGGAAATTGTTCCACAACTTAGGGATTCAACCCCTGAAGGTGGGGAAACTATTTATCTTAGTATATATGTATCATTTCTCATTCACAGAGAAGGGTTTGACTTCAGAGGAGAGAATTTGTATATTATGCTTTCATTCGGTTAATCAAAGGAGCAGTTACAACTATTTTTCAAGAATTCATGTGTAGTGAGTTTGTGATGTTGTTTTCTTTCTATGTTAGTTTCTTATGAATGAATCCATATTTCTTAACATGATTTGCTTTCCTCAATGATTTTCCTTATATTTATATAGGCATAATTCTTTATATTTAAAGCTTTGTTTATGTGGAAAATCATTTATGTGTATTTCTTCTTCTAGATTAATGAATTCATGGCACACATGCTCATTATGAATCTCTAATTTTCTCAGACCCTACACTACATTGACCAAACTCTCAGATCCATCACAAGACATTGTTATCTTGCTCCTCCTTATGCCTGACACTGTAACCCTTTGAGGCCTTATCCTAACTGCTTTTTCTCATCCCTAATCCAGCGATCCATAAAACCCTAAATTTCCAAAAAAAACTCATCAAAAACTATTATATCTAGCCTAAAATCCATCTTTCTTCTAGTCATTGATTCTGAAATCCTTAGAGAGATTCCTCTCTGGTTTAGCAAGGCTAGTTGTTGAACTACAAGTGGTTTGAAGTTACCTCTTTTGATCTCCTCCTCAGCCTGGGACACTGTAGAGGATAACACCACATATTTTTAATTAAGGGAAAATGGACCCATAATTCTAGTCAAAGCCACCACTCCAAATGGAAAAGGGTCTAATTGGGGACTTGACAGAGCAGTTTTCCCCCAATGTTGATAAGGTTAATTTAGGCCATCAACATTTTTGGCACTAGAAGGAGGGCCAACAAACTATGAATGGAAAGAAGGTCTCACTCTAAATCAAAAGGTCATTCTAAGATTCAATCCCCCTCAAAGTCTCCTCCAACTTCTATATTGCATTCCAAATCACCTGATTCTAGATTTGAAGTTTTTGATCCATCATCAAAAGCTCCTAGCCTTGTTACAAAATCAGTTATTCAAACCTCTGAATACATACCGCTTTTAAAGAAACATATTGAAGCACCAGAACTAAAAACTCTCATGCAAAAATTGGAACGAATCTCCATTTTTCAAGAACAACTTACTCAACCATAACTTTCTGAGGGTAGTGTTACTTCATCACTAAAGTATACTGGAGTCCTCACCAAATCAAAAAGTGAGGAGCTTAGAGTCAAACCTTTTGAATTCCCAATACTGACTCACAAGAAGAAGAAACATATTTCTGGTGTTGAATCTTTGGCTAATCATAACATTTTTTCCTCTCCACCTCATACTCCTACTATTCATCCTCCTTCTTCACAACCTTCCTGACCATCCTCTTATCTGTTATGCAACCAGCTCACAAAAAGATAGATCAACGACTTAAAAAATATCTTACCTGAGGGGGAAACCTCCTTTACATTACATAAATGAACAATTCTTGGATGATTCAAATGACAAAACCTCCTTTACATATATAAGATTCTAAGGGGTCACAATATAATCAGAGCCTACATAACAATAATAATGTAAGGGCACAACAATAGCAATAATGGGATTCTATGGGGCACAATAATAACAATATGGGGACTACATTGGCACAATAATAAAAATAAAGGGATATACTAGTATTATAGGGACCTAATATTTCCCCTCTCCTTCAAAAAAGTGTTTTCCTTGACGCTTGAGTAGTTCTAGATCCTTCTGTATAAAATTCACATACTCCCATGTGGAATCTTCAGTGGGTAAGTTCTTCCACTTGATGAGAGACTCTGAATTTGATCGATTTTGTAGTTGTCGAGTTCTTTTTTCCGTGGTTGCTTCAGGTTCCAATATGGTTTTTCCTTCCTCATCAATTCTGGCAATATTGTTTAAACTGAGAGCTTGTCACCTATAACCTTCTTTAATCATGAGACATGGAAAACCAGGTGCACTCGGGAATATCTAGGAAGATCCAATTTGTATGCCATAGTACCAATCTTTTTCAACACCTTGTAAGGACCATAATAATTTGTTGATAATTTATTATCCTTCTTACCTTTCTTAAGGGACATTTTTTTGTATTGTTGCAGCCATAAAAATACCCAGTCACCTACATCAAAACTTCTTTCGTTGCAATGTTGATCAGCCTGTTGTAACAACCAATTTTGCACCAAAGTGAGGTTATCCTTTAAGATTTGGACAAATTGTTGTTGATGCTCAATGTGATCTTCCACTGCCAAAACCTTAGAATTTTCTCTTAAATTTGATGTCATGGATGGTGGATGATACCCATAAAGTGCCATAAATGGGGTCATTTTTGCTACAATATGGAAGGAAGTGTTATACCACCATTCCGCCAGAGGTAACCACTTGACCCATTATGTTTTCCTATAAGATACAAAGCAACGAAGATATCCATCCAAACATTTTTTTACCATCTCACTTTTCCCATTGGATTGAGGATGATAAGATGAGTTATGAGTTAATTGAGTACCTAAATAAATAAATAAATCCATCCAAAAAATTCCAGCGAAAATGGGATCTTTATCACTTACAATAATCTTTGGGTTTCCATGTAGCTTTTGAATTGTTTCCATAAATGCAGTAGAAATTGTACTAGCTTTAAATGGATGATATAATGAACAAAAGTGTGCATACTTGGTAAGTCTATAAACAACCACAATGATGACACTCTTTCCTTCAGACTTGGGTAAACATGTGATCAAATCCATTGAAACCTCCTCCCAACGTTGACTTGGAATGGATAAAGGTTGTAATAGACCTAGGGTCTTAATTGTCTCAACTTTATTTTGTTGACAAACCAAACATTTCACCACAAAATTTTGAATATCAGATTTAAGGCCACACCAAAAAAATTCCTTCTTGACCCTGTGGTAAGTTTTTAAAATTCCTGAGTGCCCTCCTAAGGGAGAGTTGTGCAATTCCAAAAGAATATTTTGTTTGATTTGGGAATTCTTAAAAAGATATAAGTGATATTTGTACCATAATGAATCATTTTTCCATCCAAATGTATCATATGTAATGGGATCTTGTTGCAAATTTTGAATAAGTGTCCACACTTCTTCGTCATTCTTCCATTCATCCCTTGCTTCAGTTGTCCAGTCTTGAGAGTGCATCCGCAACAACATTTTGCTTCCCTATTTTGTAGATGATTTCAAAGTCATAACCCAACATTTTTGTGACCCATTTTTGCTACTCTTCTGAAGATAGTCTTTGTTCCAAAAAGTATTAAGACTATCATGATCTGTTTTTACCTTGAAGTGTCTCCACATTAGGTAAGTTCACCATTTCTTTAGTGCATGTAGTATTGAAAACATTTCCTTCTCATAAATAGGCTTGTGTAAATACTTTCCTTTGATTGGATGACTTTCAAAAACAATGGGTCTTCCTTCTTGCATTAAAACAACCCCAATTCCATTTCCTAGGGCATCACATTCCACAATAAAGTTTTTTGTGAAGTCTCACGTAGCTAAGACTAGTTCTTGGCACATTACCTCTTTAAGATGTTCAAAGGCCTTAGTTGCTTTTGGAGTCCAACAAAAGGCATCTTTCTTATTAGTGTGGTTAGAGTTTATGTTATTCTCCCATAATTCTTAATAAACATGTGATAATACCCTTTCAACCCGATAAATCCTTGCAGATGCTTTATGGTTGTGGGGAATTTCCATTCCTTAATGGATTTAATTTTGTTAGGGTCTATCTTAACACCCTCATGAGATACAATATGACCCAGATATTCCACCTCCTATACTCCAAAGAAACATTCAGAGTTTTTTGCATATAATTGTTTCTCCTCCAATAGTTTGAGCACCCTGTCAACATGTTGAACATGATCCTTCCAAGACTTGTTGTAGATTAGTATATCATCAAAAAATACTAACACAAATATTCTAAGGGTTTGAAAATGGAATTCATAAAACCTTGAAATGTAGAAGGTGCATTGGTAAGGCCAAAAGGCATGACCAAAAATTTGTAATGACCCTCATGAGCTCTAAATGCTATTTTTGGAATGTCTTCAGTCTTCATTCTAATTTGATGATATCCTAAACAAAGATCCAACTTGGTGAAATAAATTTCTCCATGTAATTCATCAAATAATTCATCAATGACAGGAATGGAAAAATTATCTTTAATAGTGATCTTGTTGAGCTCCCTATAATCCGGACACATGCACCATGATCCATCCTTCATGTGCACTAATACTACTGGAGCCAAAAAATAACTTTGACTAGCTTCAATTATACCATCCACTAGCATTTATGCAACCATACGTTCAATTTCACTCTTTTGGGCATATGGATATTTGTAAGGCCTAATGTTTGGAGGAACACTTCCTGGAATCAAATGAATAGCATGATCATGATCATGAATAGGTGGGAGGGCTTTGGGAGTCTCAAATACCTTGGAATGATTGTCCAAGACTTTTTTGAAATATGAAGCAATAGATGATTTCAATGTTGGAACATCTAGTAAGCATAATTGTGCAACTACGCCTCGTTGTCCCTTCTTTAGAAGCTTTGTCATGCCATTAGAGTTAATTATCTTTCCTCGTTTCCCTGCAATGCCCCTTAATTCAACTTCCTTTCCTTCCCAAAAAAAAAATCTTGAAAATTTCTTGAAAATTGAAAACTATCGTACCCAAAGATTGTAACCATTGGACTCCTATTCAATACATATTCCCCCATATTTAGCTTGATATTATGGCACTTTTCAAAGAAATTTATAGTTCCTCCATTTGCAACCATCACTTGACACTCTAGTGTTGGGCATAGGAAGCAATTAAATTCCTTGCCTATATTACAATGAATAAAATTAGGGTACTGCCCGAATCGATTAACACTATTAGATTTTTCTTCTTGATATGTCCTTTTATCTTCAGAGTTTGAGGAGTGGAAATTCCTACCAATTCATTACAATATATGGTCAGATTCATTTCTTCTTTATCTAGGGTTGGTTCCTGGTGTATATCCTCTTCTTTAGATGTTGCTTGTTCCTTTTCTTCCTCCTCTTCACATACTATGTAAAATATTTCTTCTCAGCACACTTATGACCTTTAGTGTATTTGTTATCACAACTGTAGAAAATCCCTTTTACTCTTTTTTCTTCCAATTTTTGAGGTGTCAACCTTGTAGGTTGTGGAAGGCTAGGAGAAGAAACACTTCCATATTTATAGTTGTGAGTGGCAAGCTTCCTTGTTGCCATAATTTTTCTTTCAATTTTTCTTGCCAACTTGAATGCCTTTTCCAATTAATCAGGTTCCCGAAGGAAAACCTCATGTTGGATGTTATCCTTTAAAGTCCCTATGAATACATCAATCCTATGCTCCTCTAGAATATAATTTACCCTTATATTCAATTTATGGAAGTTCTCAATGTGCTCTGTTATTGAACCCTTATCAATGTTGCTCTTCGTATCCTCATAATGTGCTATCATTTCCTCCGTAAAAATTGACCAAGTGACAAGTGGTTTACGAGAAAAAATCCATCGATACCATATAAACTAATTGGGTTCTAAATATAAAGTTGCAATGCATACCTTTTGTGTGTGTTGCACATTATGGAGATCAAAATATTGCTCCATATGTAGTATCCATGTTACCAGATCCTTGACATCAAACTTCTTCATATTCATATTTTGAATATGGCAAGTCTTCAATCCAATGTTAGAGTCTATGAAATCATGATTAACATTTATTTTGTTCTCATCATAAGTTTCATCTAATACATTTTCGCCATTAGGAAGCATTTCTTGTAGCAACTTTGTCAAACCTTCCTTCAAACCTTCCATGTCTACTTTTAAACCATTCTTCAAATCTTCCATGTTGCCTTTCATTTTTGCTTCACCATCCATATTGGCTTTCATGCCATACATATTAGCTTCCATTTAATTTTTGGTTACTCTTTGTGAGAGCGAAATTTGTTGCACTTGGTATTGTAATTTTGATATATCATGTTGCATTTCTTGCTCTTCTTCATGCATCATAGTAGAGATTTCTGGTTACTTACTAGGTGTTTCCATTTTCTTGCTTTGAGCCATTTTGTAATCAAACAATGATATTTATGCTTCATTATTCCTTTTGAAACACTTCAAACTAATTTTTCAAACAAAACTTTTGTAAATTTTAAAAACTACACACCTTTTTTTCACTTTGTAGGAGCTCAATATTGAATCTATTGTATCATTGTACTTTTGGATCTCCAAAGTCTGAAATTTCATCCCGGTATCCCTCTAAGTCCTCTTTCCAACCCCACAAGTCTAATCAATATTGGATTCTTCAAGAAAGAGCTATGCATAATCTCCCACGATGACCTGATTATAGACTAGTTCAGTAGAGCGAACTTGTACAGACTGCCACGTTTCACTATTTTGACCTTCGGCCCTAGAAATGATACCCAACAAACTAAAGTTTGTCTAATTTCTGTCACTTTTTATGAATTTTAAATCTAATGCTCAGAGAGAAAGTTATGAGGATTTTCCCAAGGTCACCTATTTGAGATGGAATTTTGGATCCTGCAAAAACCCTAACTTCCTCGAATCATATCACCGAAAATATAGTGAGACAAGATCTTAAATTTGTACACGAGGTTCACCAAGATTTTAGCTCCATGATTTCAATTTCAACTTCTTAAGCTTTGCAGAAAAAATTTATAGTAAAAATTCCACGATGTCCTATTTGAAGCAGTGAAACCCTAGAATCCAAAGTTCTGTTACCAAATGTTATGCAACCAGCTCACAAAAATATATATCAACGAATTAAAAAATATACTATTTGAGGGGGGGACCTCCTTTACATTACATACATTAAAAATTCTTGTATGATTCAAATGACCAAACCTCATTTCTATATATAGGAGTCTAAGGGGTCTCAATATAATCAGAGCCTACATAACAATAGTAATGTAAGGGCACAACAATAACAATAGTGGGCTTCTATGGGGCACAATAATAACAATAAGGGGATATATTAGTATTATAGGGACCTAACATTATCATCCTTTTATATCTTCATCCACCAATATCTCTTCTATTCAACCAACCAACGTTATTATTGTCAACAGTGTTGTTGGGGGGATTTCTATAATTGTTAATACTTCAACAACCCCTTCATCTAGTTCATCTACTTCTGGATCTTCCTCCTCAACCACTGATCATATTTTTAATCCCTGAATGGTTGGTAGACCATGGGATAATCCAGGAGTAGCTTTGATGAGTCCTCCTTTGCACCCTTCTCCTAAACATCCAGAAAAATGGTTGCCTAAATATAATCGTGATGATGGACTTCATGTCGAAGAACATCTACATATTTTATGTTAGAATTTAATCTTAATGGAGTTTCTAAAGAGGATGTATTGTGTAGATTATTTCCTTATACATTTGAGGGATTATTGGGGTCCTAGTATTTTTCATTACCATCTGGGTCAATTACTGATTAGGATACATTCGAAGAATAATTCCTAAAGAAATTCGGAGATGATAGAATAATAGCAACATTAATTAATGAATTGTCAAATCTTAAAACCTCACCTAATGAGAAAGTTAAGTATTTCAATTCAAGATTTAATAAGCTTTTGAATAAGATTCCTACTACATTCAAGCTTGGTGTTGATGCTCTGATTGAATGGTATATCAGTGCCCTCCTATCAAATAATGTGATGTTCATTGATAGAGATCAAAAGGAAGTAATAAGTGATAATATGAAAGAAGATTTGGCTGTGGAAAAAAGGGTATTATCCCTTGAGAAGAAAGTCATTTTCAAAAAAAAAATAACAGCTAAAAAGGTAACTTTTAAAGAAGAACCTAAAAATAAAACTGCCAAGGATCCGTTTGATATAGAAGGTCTACAAAAAGCTCTCAAAACCATGTCCAATGAAATGGTAGAATTGAAGAAACAAGTAGTTGAAACATCAACAAGAAGACCTTTCAGATCCATAAAAAGGAATCATCCTTTTCAATCTCAACCACCTACTCAGATATCTAATGCAGATTTAGATGAAGAAGAGGAAGAAGAAGGAACTACATCAGCAGAAGAAGCAGAAGATGACAAAAATAATCTAAGAAAATGTCCTATGGTATTTTATCCTTACTACTTCAGAGACCGAAGAAGAAGAGACACTCCATGTTAGTAAATGAAGCAAAGGACCTGCAGAAACAACACACACAAAAAAGTAAAAAAGGTCCAAACAACTCATCGAATGAAAAAGGTGCGCCCAAAAAATATTCTAATCAATCTTCGCAGTCCACATCAAGCACTCCTGCTACCTCTCCTACAACAAAAACATTAATAGCCTCGAATACCATTGAGTATAACATAGTTTATGATATGAAGAAAACTAAGGCTAATATTTCCTTATATGAGGTCAACAAGCTAAAGCAATAGTATAAATTATGGCTTAATGAGTTAAATGTTGTTCTTTCTTAACCATTAGCTTTAGTTGTTGTTACCACTAAAACTCCTAAAGGGGAAAAAAAGCCTACATCTACCCCTTCTAATAAGCTCAATTCTTCTTATGTGATTATGATTGGAGAAAGATCTAATTCACATACTCCTCCTTTCCTCTTAACTTTTCAACCTTTCAACAAAAATGTTCATAATTGTCTAGTAGATTTATTGGCGTCCTCTAATATCATGTCTTATTTGGTTTGTTTAAAATTGAATGTAAAGCCACAAAAATCCATTGTAAAAATAGTTCAACTAGATCAAACGAAAGTTAAAGTTCTAGGAGAAATCAACAATGTCTTAATTAGATTGTCTTCTAATTCGAAGATGTTTCAGATTATAGACATTTTGGTAGATGATATCCTTGAATTTTATGGTCTTATCTTAACTAGGGATTGGTCTAAAAAACTACATGGTTATTTTGCTACATATTGGTCTCATCTTTGGCTCCCTTACAATGGAAAACCTAATCAAATCTGAGTTGATAGGGAGAAACATATGAAATATATTGTCACCAATCTTGATGAAGAAGATGATCCTGTGACTTTTACTAATATTACCTTGGGTAATTATTCTTTTGAGTCTTTCTTTGGTAGTTTTCCTGCTCAATATTCTCCTTTCCTTGTTGATTCAGTTACACCACAGTTTGAAATATTTTCATAAATAGACACATCTAGATGTGTAAATATTGTAGAATTATCTGTAAATAATTATGATGATCTATTTTGGACTCTTTATTTTGATGTATCAAAGTCCAATGATGGTGCAGGAAATGTTTGCATTTTAGTAAGTCCAAATGGAGAAAATACCATGTTGGCCTACAAACTTGAATTTTAATGCACGAATAATGTGGCTAAATATGAAGTATTGGTTCAAGGATTACAAAAAGCTACAAGTATTAATGTTAAATTTCTCAAAGTTTTTGGTGATTTGAAATTGTGGTTAAATAGGTTCATATTCATTGTGTTTCAAATCACTTAAAACATTATCAGTCTTTGATACATGATATGACTTCTCATTTCTCGTCGTTTAATATATCCCATATCCCTATAATCCAAAATGTCAATGCAGACCTATTAGCCAACTTTGCTTCTAATCTCATCTCTCATGGGGACTTTAGTCCTCATAGATTTTCTATAGAATTGATTTTTCGACCTTCTATCCCCAATAATATTACTAATTGGATATTGTTTAATGATGATGTTGATATTCTGAGTTTTTTACTTCATAAGGAACATACACAAGACAAATTATTGATGAGGATGAACATGATAGAAATCTTAATATGTCCTCATATGAAAATTCATTTCCAAAACATGTGGTGAAGTTAGAAGATCTGTATGACTTGAAAGATAGATTTAAAAAACCAACTAATTGTAAACTCTAAAGCAATACCTTAAGATTTGAACGCATCAATTTAGGGTTTGAGGAAAAACCCCAAAAAAATATTCTAGGACTTACACTCTCTCCTTGATGAAAGGCTTTCCTTTATACATTTATTAAGAAGGTACAAAGATGTCTTTGCTTGGAATTATGATCAGTTGAAAACTTATGATACTTTTATCATTAAAGGTACAATATGCATGTTGCCAGATGTAAAACTTGTTCAACAAAAGCTCAAAAATATTCATCCTAATCTTGAAACACAAATTAAAACTGAATCGAATAAATTACTCAAGGCTAAAATCATCTTTCCAGTTAGGCATTCCAAATGGGTGTCAAACCTTGTTCCGGTTAGGAAAAATAATGGGGATATTCGAATTTGTATAGATTTTAGAAACTTGAATAGAGAATCCGAGAAGGACAATTTTTCGTTACCTCCTATGGAACAAATATTACAATCAGTTGCAGGTTCCCAATTAATGTCTTTCTAAGATGGGTTTCTTGGTTATGGTTCATCCTGCAGACAAATTGAAGACCACATTTATAACTAAATAGGGAACATATGCATATCAAAAAATTCCCTTTGGTCTGATAAATGTTGGAGTAACATTTCAAAGAGCTATGGACATAGCTTTCAGAGGTCTAATAAATAAATCAATAGTGGTTTATTTGAATGATATCACAATTTATTCTAAAAAGAAGAGTAATCATACTCATGACCTAAAACAGATCTTTGAAAGATGTAGGAAGTTTGGAATATCACTTAACCCCAAAAAATCATTCTTTGCCCTGACAAAAGGAAAGCTTTTACGCTTTATTGTTTCTAAACATGGAATTTCTATATATCATGAAAGGGTAAAAGTTATTTATGAAATTCCTATGACTCATAATAAAAGGTCAATGCAATTTTTTAACGGACAAATAAATTTTGTTAAACGATTTGTCCCTAACTTCTTACAAATTGTTATGCCACTTCAGAATATGATTAAAAAGAAGGCAAATTTTAAGTTGGGTCAGTCTGAGAAAGCATCCTTTGAATCCATCAAACAGGATATCATTAATGCTCCTTCATTGTCTTCTCTTGGTTTTTCAAGAGAATTTATTTTATGTATATTTCCCTCCAATCACTCTTATGCAGCATTATTGTCTCAAAAGAATCAAGAACGAGTTGAAGCTCCAATTTCTTTTGACAGTTCGACATTACAGGGAGCAGGATTAAATTACTTGGAAGTTGAAAAACAAGCATTCGCAGTGTTTAAATTGATCAAACACTTTAGGCCTTTTCTCTTGAAATCGCATACAAAATTAATTGTAGTGTTCCATGTTGTTAGACAATTACTAAATCAAATAGAATTAGTTGAAAAACAAGCTAACTGGGTCGCAACTTTACAAGAGTATGACCTTGAAATTAAGCCTGCTAAAATTGTTAGAGGTCAAGGCTTTTGTAGATTCGTAGTTGGCACATCTGAGAATGCTTATGAAACTGACATGGGTGAAATTATTAAAATCACAAAGGTATGTCTCATTGATATTGAATCCAAATATGCAGATCTCATTTTCTGTTTGAAAATTGGTTATGCACTAGCTTAACTTGATTCCAAAAAGAAAAGAGCATCAAGACTGAAATAAAATCATTATCAACTTGTAAATGATATTTTATTTAGAAAGAATTATGATTTGTCCTACTTAGAAATCTTGAAAAATCTAAAGCAGAAATTTTTTTGCAAGATATGCATGATGGACCAGGTGGTGGACATTATAGTGGAGATACTACCACTCATAAAATCTTCCATGTCAGATATTACTAGCTAACCTTATCTAAGGATGCACATGCATATGTCAGGAGATGCAAAACCTGTCAAACTACTTCAGGAAAAGTAAAGAAAGCAGCCTTACCACTACAACTAGTGAACATTGAAAACCCATTCGAGAAATGGGCGTTAGACATTATAGGTGAAATTGTTCCTCACTCATCTAAGCAACAAAAATACATTCTCACTGCTACCAATTACTTCACCAAGTGGGTGGAGGCAATTCCTTTAAAGGTGGTAAATTTTGAGGTTGTAGTTGATTTCATTGATCAACATATTATTACCAAGTTTGGCCTTCCCAATGCTCTCATGTTTGACAATGCATCTTATTTTTTAGGCAATTTAATCACTTAAATTGCTTTAAAAAGGGGTTCCAAGATTAAATATTCCACAAATTTTTATCTCTGGGGGAATGGTTTAGCAGAATCTACAAATAAAAAACTCTTGAGAATAATAAAACGTACCATATAAGAAAATCAAAAGAATTGGCATAAAGCTTTAATATTTTCTCTATGGGCAGATAGGGTAACTCATAAAGCTTCCTTAGGAACTTCTCCTTATTGTTTAGTTAATGAAAAAGAATTTGTTCTACCCCCTAATGTTGTTTTTCCTTCATTATCTCTGGTTCAGTTTATTGATGATCCGGACTTAAACAGGAATGCAACAAATTACAGAGATAACCATAAACACAGATATGGAGCGGAAAGAATACTTCATTTCATTAATGCAAAACACTGAAATATGCTTACAAACAATGATGGAAATAAACCAGCTAGGGCGATGGTAGCTTATCTCTGAGAAGATATGTGGTGGCTACATGCCTCTGAACAGTTGTGAACTGTGTTACAATGAGGCTCAAAGGCCTATTTATTAATGAGAAACAATGGAAAACCATTCACATCCCAAAACCTAACCCTAGAAGATGAAACGCCAAATTGTGGGCCCCGTTTAGGTAAATTGGTACATCAATTTCCTGGGGTCGTAACTTTGGCATACAATCTTCGTTTG
>APFE030814161.1:0-23826 GCA_000404065.3 Pinus taeda | reverse complement strand
AAACACCAAATTGTGGGCCCCATTTGGGTAAATTGGTACATCAATTTCCCGGGGTCGTAACTTTGGCATACAATCTCCATTTGACGCGTACAATAGCTCGTTAGAAAGATCTATCCGAGCACTACCACTTTGGGAAGGGCAAAATAGGTCCATGGACCCATGTTGCCCCCAGATTTCCCAAAAAATGTCGTTTAGGGCGTTAAAACGGCTCCGGAAGTTCAGGACCCGAAAAAACTGCTAAAAATAGTAAATTGTGCTACAATTACGGAAACTGAAAAACTAAAAGAGACAGTTGTGGGGGTCCAAATGGGATAGGTGGGTGGCCACCAACATCCACCTAGATCAATGGAATAGCAGCCATGTTCTTCCCTTCAACTGAGATTATCTCAATTATTGAAATCAGAAGAAGGAAGGGAAAAAGCAAAACATATGTATACTAAAAATCATAACATTGTTAAATCATGGTTCGATGCAAGTTCAGCTGGAAACAAAGTTTTTGAAATCACGAATCTTGTACTAAAATGGGACAAATCCCATGAGGAAAAGGGTCAACACACAAAGTTTCAAAAACTCTAGCTAGGACCATTTTCAGATTGTGGAAAAACTCAACCCATCTACTTTCATTCGTAAAGACTTACAGGGAGGGGAAGAATCCCTTCCTATAAATGGGCTCCTCCTTAAGAAATACTTTTCTTGAAAATCATGTTATTTTTTGTAAATATGTAAATAATCATATGTATAAATTGGTTTGCCTTTTGCACATTTTTGTTGAATGTTATTCTTTTGGTTTCATACTTGGGTGATATTTATTAAAGATATCTAATCATTTTTATGAAATTCAAAGCTTTATAAAAGGAAAATAATCAATAAGATGATAATTATGTTATTGTTTCAGTATCTTACAAATATTAAATTCTCTGATTTTGTCCTTGTTATTTTGTGAATTAATCACAACCTAAGGTTTATAAAGGGGACTTTTATCTCATAGTAAGTCATACCTTTAAACAACTATTGTAATGAGCAAAGGCTATGAAAGAGTTTAGCATCTTATAATTGTATATGTCATCCTTAGCTCTTAAGGAGAAGAATTACCTCCCCATTCACTAATTAAATATTTTTAGAGTGTAATTACAAAATATTAAAACTTGAAAGATAAGGGGTCTCATTAAGAGTCAGCTTACCATGATCATGGGTACTAATAATATTGACATTATCATATCTCGTCACCAAGCTAGGGTAATGGCTTATAGCTAAAAGTTGTAAGACAAGAGCTTTCATCATGAGCCAACTTATTCACTATCGTTAATACTTGTGAATGGCATTGTCATTATCTAGTCATCAAGCTAGGACAATGACGTACAAGCAGAAAAATAAATATTATTAGTCTAAACTGAAATCATCTAATGTGGATGGGATACTAGTTTTTCTTTCGTTAAAAGGTAACCCTGTCGAGGCTATGGATATTTATTGGTAACAGTGGCACTACCTGTGACATCATGAGTTTACCTTAATGCTAAACTTATCATTAGTCTCTACCTAATCAATATAGTTGATTTTAACAATTAGCTATCAGAGATAAATTAAGTTACTCATATCAATAAGTAGTGAGGTTTGCAAATAACAAATTTTCTTTTTAGAGAAATATTTTTATATAAAATTTGAACCTTAGAATTCCGATCTTTTCTTATTTTATTATTTTTTCCTTTGAATTTTATTAATTTATTCGAAGATAATTGTTTCGCCCAGTGCCTCGCCAATTATTGTAGCAAACAACAACCCCCATCTTTATTCTTTCTTTCTAAAACATAATAAATAATGAGGACCCTTTATTTATGGTTTAGTTTTTATAATTTCGATGTAAAACTAAAAGGGATATTGAATGCATAAAGTTTAAAGAGGAAACCAAAGTGAAACCTTTATTAGAACAACTTTATCGGGGCCTTTTTAGAAAATGTTATGAGTTTCTTCCCCTCTGAGATCTGATACCCTGAGATTCCGAGATAGTTTACTTATGTTGAATGTTGGTGTATTGGGCTTTCCTTTATCGAGACTTAATTCTTCAGAAATCTTATTTAAAAGAACTTACGAGATTTATGTTCTCTGATCCGCTTTAACATATCAACCCTTTGCATATTGGACCCTCCACATATCAAAACATATTGTATTAGAATCTTACCTAACTCGCAGTCTTAATATCGGAGCTCTCCATATTAAGAAAACAACATATCACAACTTTATTTCAAACGTCCCTCTGATATTTCCATTTCGATATCCAACGTGACATGATCACGTGGCCCCATTTCCATTCACTTAAGTTATTTAACCTTTAATTATTAGCCTCAAGTGAATTCAAAATTTACATTGAATAAAGTTTGGTTTTCGTAATTGATATTTTTAAAGAAATTTTACGCTATGTTTCCATTTTATGTCGTTTGTGAGTGTTGCATAGATTTTTCGCTAACTCTCTACCTCTATCACCTACAAGTAAGCTCAGATTCTCAATTCACGAAAGAAATGAAGAAAGGCACTAAAGGTAAAAAGAAGGTTCCACAACACTAATCTGTCGTTCCATTTCTAGAAGATATTGATGATAAAGTTCCAAGAGCGAGATTATTTTTGGATATTGTGGGTACGAGAGATGTTAGACTTCCTTTATGGGAAGCAATTTATCAATACGTAGAAAGCAAGAACCCCAGAGTTACTGAAATAATAGTCACAGTTGATGACAACATTAATGTTTTGGAAGAAATTGCCAGCGATGCCACCAACTCTTTCCTCCATAGAATTGCATCCATGCCATGATTATTGCCTTACATGGATATGGTACATTGGGTAGTAGAAAATTTGGACATTTTTTATTGGCATTTTCAAACTAAGAAAGGGATAGTAATTGGGTCTTTCACTAGCAAGTATTTGCAAAGCAAGTACCATTTGCCAAATCCTCAGTATGTACATAATAAGGAATATGTTGAAGTTTTCGTAAAGAAACACGGGCACCCCTCAGATCAAGTTTGACAGTGGATACAAACCAAAATAAGAATAAAGAGGAGGAAATTGGTAAGTACTCGCTCGATTCTCTTGTCGCTCCTTTCGACCAAGTTGTAGCTATGATGTGTTGATTGCATGCACTCCCTAATGTGTCAAAATTTGTGGACACCTGGGTTCCTCTTATTGATGGGGCTTCTGAAGGGTATATATGTGACTGGGCTACCATGTTTTTTTATAACTTTGCTTCTCATATACTAGCTTTTTGGCACAGTAGAATATTTTTTGAAAATAAGTAGCCTCTTTTTTATATGTCGACCTAAGTTATGGATGCTCTATATTTTTCTATGGATTTTCTCTCTATGGGTTGGAAATGGACTATTCAGGATCCTAAGCCTATCTGTATCTACCATGATATCCTATGGGAATCCAAGTATTTTGAACATCTCTATTAGATATGTCATAAGGTAATGATTCCAATATATGAAACCAACTTTGAGTCTCGGCCACCGAGAATGTATCGGGAAGCCATGGACAAACTTCAGAGAGTGGACAATTGGTTCGGAGAAGAATTATTTACCTATATCAAAGTTTGGGGTAGTCTTGCTCATCCTCATGTTTTGCCTTTATACATTCTCAATAAGTTAGTCAGTAGAGAAGTAGTTTATCAAACAGTGGGTTATTGATCCAAATTGGATAATTATATTGTTTTTCATCCATCTCGATGCATTTGGAGTGGAAAAAGTGGAGGAATCATCTCATGGGACTGTTTTTACTAGCGGGACCTAGTTTGGCGAAACAAGGTATGAAACCTTTCGGGAATGTTTTGAGGCATCAAACGACGTTTTTTGGGTAAAAATTTGGCGCTTTTTCATAACACTTATTCAAGTTATTCTACACACAGAGACCTTTCCAACGGCGTAAGAAGTGTGTCAATAGGAGTCTGTATGAAAAATTTATGACACTTATATGTTAACCTTCTTGTTTTCACACCTATAGTTCGAGAGGATGTCGCGTTAGCCCCCATTATTCATGTAAAAGGGGCTCGTCACATGTTTTTGATGTAAAATACTCTAGAAGAGTCAATTTTGTAACTTTAGTTAGGAGTTGATGTAGTCAAACGTAACCACTAGTAGGCTATCTGGATGTGTTATAATGAAGCCACTAGGAGGAAGAGGCATTCCATTCTTTCGAGAGCATTTTGTTCCATGGTTGAACAAAGATGGTCAGGAGAGATAGGAGGTACAGCACATAGAGAGGATATGTTCACTATAGCAACCCACATGCCACACGCATTACTTCTTTGTACCTACAACCATATTTCTAGACAGAGAAAGAGAGAGAAGCGACCTCACCTTCCAGCTGGGTTTTCTCCCAAAAGGGTTTCCCGGGAGCATATCTTGTGTCTTGTGTGTGTGTGTGCTTATTTTGTTGTTCTCCACTTTTCTGCATAATTTTATTCGCGTGCATGCACTAATTATAGTTAAATCCATAGATCTTAAAATTTAATAAATTGTAATTGTGTAGAATTTTCAGAGCTTTCATATAATATTATTAGATATGTTGTGACAAATTGTCCAGTGGAATACCCACGGAAGTCTACGGATCATTTGGTATCAAAGCAGGTTTCTTTGGGTATTTGTGGATATTTTCAAGGGATCTAGGTTGGAGGGGTCGAAAATCATAAAACCCTAATTATGATCGATGAATCTATAAACAAACCTCGTGATCCTGTAGAGATGAGGTTTTTACAGCTCAAACAACAATTCGTGGATATAAATTGCAATGAAACCTCTTCATGGCATACCTAAGCAATAAGATGGGGATATTTGGAGAATATGGGGGTTCGAATGTAGAGGAAAAATCAGAAGGGGAATCAAGAGATTGGGAAGGCATGAAGAACCAGCCAAAGGAAGAACCCAGAAAAGATCAACCAATTCGGGTGTCATGAATCAATCCCTACTTAAAATGGAAGCGAAAGTCAATACCAAGCCATACCACAACAAGATTGATGCTCTGAAGTTGAACCACTGGTTGCAACAACTAGAATTTTATTTCAGTGTCCATCAGATCAACGAAGGGAAAAATATCTCATTCGTGTGGCTAAAATTAGAGGGTCATGCACTGACTTGGTGGGAGAGCCACACGAAATCCCTGAGGTTGGAGGGAGAACCTCCAGTGGCTAAGTGGGAATATTTCGAAGCCCTCGTTAAGTCACAATTGTATCCCATTGGGTACGTGGAGGACCAATGGATCTGATGGCATTACTTCAGGAAAAATTTGGGCCAGAGCGTGTAGGAGTACACCACGAAATTTAGAAAGATGGCTATAATGTTGGGTATCTCTCCAAAGAACCCAAATGTACTCCTCAATTATTTGGGGGATCTGCACCACCATCTACATGAGAAAGTGATGTTGTTCAAGCCCAAATCGGTGGACGAGGCTTGTGTATAAGCATAGAAACTGGAGAACATAGGCCTAAAAAGAGTACAATCAAGTAGATCGAAGCAGAAGGAGAAACAAGAAGCTTCTAAGGAGGGGAAGAAGAAACAAAAAGGGGGGAAATATAAAAATACAACAACCACAACACACTAGTGCAAAGATCCTAGCAACCACTACAACATTGATGGCCATACAGAGGAAAAGCGTTGGAAATTTCATCCAGAGCAAAACCCGAAGAACAAGAAGAAATATAATAAGAAGAAGAATCCCATGGCCATTGATTTGAGTAATCAAGTTGAAAGCAGCTCAAACATGGATGAGAAGATCTTTTGTACATCAGTGCATAAGGAGGTGAATCTGGGTAGCATTCAACAACATGAAGAGAAAGAAATCACCAAACTCTTCTATATAAAGATATAGTTCAAGAAGACAAAGATTGATGCTTTATTTGACTCAGGATCATAGGTGAATCTCATTATAGTGGATTTTCTCAAGAAGTTGAGGTTGGAAGTTCATGATCATTCAAACCCATATCCACTGGGATGGGTAAATAAGGATGGATATTTGAAAGTAACAAAACAATGCAAAATTAAATTTGTTATCAACGTTGATTTTATTGATGAAGTAGATCTGTATGTGGTTCCCCTTGATGTATGTGGAGTCATGTTTGGGATTCCATACATGTACATGCGTGATGTAATATTCATGAGGAGAGCTAACTAGTACTAGCTCATCAAAGATGGAAAATCGTTCATCATCAACGCGCACAAAGGCAAGTCAAAAATTTCACTGGTAAGTGAAAACCAAGCTAAGAAATTGGTCAGTTCCAGCAAGAAGTATGTTTTATCGTTTTCAAGAGAAATTCAGTCTGAAGAGGAGTCAATAAGAGGCAAGGCATCCTTAGACGGCTATAGTAAGAAATAGAAACAAAAATTGGAGTTGTTATAGACATACAAGGATGTGTTTTGAGAGCTTAAAGGATTACCACCTAAGAGACAAGTGGAGCATGAGATCCAGCTATTGCCAGACTCCCCATTGTCAAATATTGGGTTATATAGACAGTCTGTTATAGAAGCAAGTAAGATGAAGAAACAATTGCAGCAATTGCTGGAATAGTGTGTCATTTGACCAATTACATCACCATGTGGGTCACCCATCATCATTGTGCCAAAGAAGGATGGTACTCGGAGGATGTGTATAGATTACGGGGCATTGAATAAAATCACGCTCAAGAATAGATACCCCCTACCCAGGATAGACGTCTAATAGATCAGTTACAACAAGCAAAGTATTTCACCAAGCTGGACTTAAACTATGGATATCACCATGTTTGAGTCAAAGAAGAAGATACATGGAAGACCGCCTTCAAAACCATGCAAGGTTTGTATGAGTGGTTAGTTATGCCATTTGGCCTATGTAATGCACCAACTACATTTATGAGATTAATAAATGATATATTGTGCCCTTTTATAGATTCAATTGTTATTCTCTATCTAGATGATATACTAGTATATAGCGCTACCTGGGAGGAGCATATTTCACATTTGATGCAGGTGCTAGAAACATTGAAGAAGCACTAGTTGCTATCAAATCTCAAGAAGTGTGAGTTTCTGCATAAGTCTTTGGTGTATCTGGGATATGTGATTGGTGGAGGATAGGTAAAGATAGATCCTTCCAAGATGGAGGCCATTATGAAATGGTCAGTGCCTACTAATGTTTTTGAGGTCAGGAGTTTCATTGGGGCAACACAATACCTGAGGAAATTCATAGCCCCATTTTCAGTGGAAGCAGCACCGCTCCATGCCATAACAACAAGTGGAAAAAGTTTCAAGTGGGGAAAAGGTCAGCATAAGGCTTTAGAGGAGCTAAAGAAGAAGATCAGTTAAGCACCATTTCTTGCATTACCAAACTTACAACGACCCTTTGAAGTGCAGACATATGCGAGTGTGTATGTTATGGTAGTTGCCTTGATGCAAGGAGGAAGGCTCGTTTGCTACCATTCTGATGTATTTCATGGGGCAGTTCTTGACTACCCTACCTATGATAAGGAGCTATATGCAATGGTGCAAGATGTGAAGAATTGGAAGCACTATCTGATGGGAAAGGAGACAGTGATCCACACATATCACCAGTCATTATAGTACTTGCAGGCCCAGAGTAAGTTAGAATAGACCAAGCATTACAAGTAGATGGGGTTTTTACAATAGTTTCATTTGGTGATCAAGTATAAGAAGGGGAGCAAAAATAAGTTGGTTGATATGCTTTCAAGGCCACCCACATAAAATATTACAACTTTGGGGACTCTTATGCACATAGATCCATTCATCCATGATGCATACAGAGAGGCATATTCAGAAGATGAGGACTTCAAGGAGGTGTATCAGGAGTTGCAGAGTCAGATTCATGTGCACGATGGCGATAGCACCATTGACTACCATCTCTATGATGGGTTACTCAATAAGATGGATAAGCTATGTGTTCCTAAAGGGAAGCGTTTGCAATTTATTAGAGAAGTTCACATCTCCAAGGTTGCAGGGCACTTTGATGTAGGAAAATCATGGCTAACTTGCAAATTTATATGTATTGGCTCAAGATGCAAGAGCAGGTAGCTAGGTTCATATGAGGATGCATGCTTTGTTATTCCAACAATCCTAGCAACACTAAAAAAGGTCTATATCATCCCTTTCCTGTACCTACTCCTCCTTGGGAAAGAATTTCCATGGACTTTGTGGAAGGTTTACCAAAAACTAGGAAGGGACATGACTACTTATTCATGGTAGTTGACAAGTTTAACAAGATGTGTATTCTGATGCCATGTAAAAAGACCATCAACGGACAAGAAGCAACAAACTTGTTCTTTAGATAGGTATGGGTTGACTTTGGGATACCAAGGAGCATCATTTCAGACAGGGACATGAGATTTTTCAGTGCATTCTGGACCACAATATGGGAGAAAATGGACACAAAGTTGAAGATATCTACAACATTCCATCCACAAACAAATGGGAAGACAAAAGTAGTCAATAGGACTTTGGTGCAACTTCCGAGGAGATATAACCAGAAGCATCCGAAGACCTGGGATGAAAACCTGGTATATATACAAAATTCTTATAACAGAGCAGTCCACACTTCTACATGAAAGTCCCCATTTGATATTTGTTTTGGATATTGCATATGGGCAGCAAGGAGGAGTGAGGGAAGATCTTACATGAGATTCTTTGAGGGATGAAAACTTTATAGAGAAGATAAGGCAGATCCATTTGTAGGTATAGGAAACACTACAGAATTTGTTGGAGGAGTATAAGGAAAGGCATGATCAACACAGAACATAGAAATCATTCAAGGTGGGAGATAGAGTATGGCTACAGTTGAACAAGGAGAGGCTGCGGGGGCATGGTAAGAAAATCAAGGCTCTAAGGTATGGTATCTTTTAGATACTACAAAAGGTGGGTGATAATGACAAAAGGTGGGTGATAATGCCTATCGCATCAGTTTACCACCATATTTGCGCATTTTCTCAGTTGTGAATGTAGATAATTTGAAACTCTATGAGCCTCCCATGCTAGATAAGGAAGAGGAATGAGTCCTACCTTCTGTGGAGGATTTGGCACCAGACGCTCCGGTAGAGTTGACAAAAGATACGGTTTTATAGAAGAGGTCCAGAAATACAAGATAGGGGCAGCATGACCTTTGGCAGATTAGGTTGAAGGGATAATTTCTAGGCAAAGCTAAATGGTACACTAGAGAGAAGGTGGAGGAAAAATTTCCTCACCTCATTTAGTAAAAGATTTTTGGGACCAAAATCCTCCCAAAATGGGGAGGTGTGATCCAAGTCGGATCATTATATTGTTTTTCATCCATGTCGATGCATTTGGAGTGGAAAAAGTGGAGAAATCATCTCACAGTACCATTTTTACCATCGAGACCCAGTTTGGCGAAATGGGGTCTGAAACCTTCCGGGAGAATTTTGAGGCATCAAATGATGTTTTGGGGGGGTAAAACTTTGTTGATTTTGTGTAGCACCCTTCATGCTATTATGCACACAAATACATTTCCAACGGTCCAAGAAGCGCGCCAATCAAAGTCTGTATGCAAAAATTATGCCACTCATAAGTTGACCTTCCTATTTTCACACCTATAGTTCAAGGGGATGACATGTCGTCCCCCATTGTTCATGGAAAAGGGGCTAGCCACATTCTTGTGATGTAAAAGACTCTAGAAGAATCTACTTTGTAACTCTAGTTAAGATTTGATGTTGTCAAACTTAACCACTAGTAGGTTATCAGGTTGTGTTATAATCGGGCCACTATGAGGAAGAGGCATTCCATTCTTTCAAGAGAATTTTGTTCCATAGTTGAGAAAAGATAGGCAAGAGAGATAGGAGGTAGATCTCACAGAAATTATTTGTGCACTATAGCAGCCCATGGGCCATAGGCATTACTTATTTGTACATGCAGCCATATTTCCAGAGAGAGAAAGAGAGCAAAGTGACCTAACCTTCCAGCTAGGTTTTCCTCGAAAGGGTTTCCTAGAGAGCACATCTTGTGCCTTTTGTGTATGTGTGCTTATTTCGTCATTCTCTACTTTTACATAACTTCCATTTGCATGCATGCACTAATTACAGCTAAATCCATAGATCTTAAAGTTTAATAAATTGTAATAGTGCGGAATTTTTAGAGTTTTAATATAATATTATTAGATCTGTTGTGACAAACCATCTAGTGGAATATCCACGACATTTTATGTATCAATCATCTTATAACTAAAGTATTTAGGGAATCCAATAAAGGGCATGGCTCGTTTTCCCTATAATATTCAGTATATTTGCATTAGTCAATTACCGTCATGCTGAAAATTGATCCTTGTTGAAGCTTTGAAATTTCCTACTGTTCCCAACCGACAATATGACTAAGATTTAGTGGTCATGAATTTTACTGCATCCCAAGGGCTTAAACAATTTATTGATGAAGAGGATAAATTCGATGATCTATTTGTTCAGTCTTCTTCCTACACTAATGTGTTACGAAGAGTGGAAGAACAATTGTCTGCATAAGAGAAAACTCAATTTGTTCAATACATGGATTCTTAGATAACTAACATTCCATTGAATATGTTACAGTTACCTTAGGAGAAGTCATCAATGTCAAGCACTCAACCTGATAGTTCTACACAATTGGTAGTTCTCCCCAAAGATCAGCCAAAAGTTGGTTTGATTTTTTCCCCACCTCAGCTTGATGAGCTAATTTTAAATCTTGAATCAAATGAAGCTTGGAATGCATTTAGTATGACTATAAATCCTAAGACTAAAGTTCAAGATTAATCTTCTCAAACTACCACTTCTTCACAACAAGTGGAGGTTCAGGGTACTATTAAAAATGTTGGACAAGGAAACAGGACACAAGAAATTGTTGTTAAATCTTCCATTCTTGGTCAAAAGGATATTGAGGTTATTCCTACTTTCCCTACCTCATAAGTTACTCTCAATATAGAGGAGATCCCTCCTTTAGATATATTTTACAGTCCTTAGCACAAAGCAGTAGTCAAGAGAGGCAGAAATAAAAGGAAGCTCGAACAATCTCAATCATTAGTTCCTAGCAAGCTTTCTTCCTTTGAAGTTTCATGGAAGGGTTCCTCTACTACACCTTTTGGGGAATTAGGAAAATTGACTCAATTCACATGAGCTTATGCTTCTGAAACAAAAGATAAAAAGGTAGAAGTCTAAGAACTTCTAGGAGAAATAGAAGAAAAGATAACATCATTGGAACGAGAACTCAATACCAAGAAACAAAGAATTACTGAACAATGTCATAATGAGATGGCATAGTTAAAGGGGCAATTAGATGCATTAAAAATACAACATGATAAGGAGATACATGTAAAAGATGATTAGCTTAAAGATATGCATAAAAGGTTTGAGCACTTGAGTGTTAATCCTCAATTATAAGAATTTGAAAAGGAAGCTAAAGAGTTAAATACTCTATTAAAGAACCAACAAAATGTCTTTTTCAACAAACTCTTGTTAATTCAAGATTAATGTAAGGCATTGAATTCCCTAATTGATCAACTGAGTAACATGTTGAATTATTTTAATGAATTAAATGATCAGCTGACTGATTTCATAACTTGGAAATAATGTAGAGAAGACAGAGAGGCAAATCTGCCTAATATTGATGAAACACAAAAGGCAATAATTTTTTGAGAGTGGGAAATCAGAATGAAACAAGATGAAGATACAGTCAATGAGGCCCGAGATCTTTCCAGTTCTATCATTGAAACTTTCAATGAGACTCTATTGGAAGTGAATCTAATTTCTAGCTACCCAGAAGGTTCACTTCTAGATGCCAATACTTTAAAGAAGAATTGGGCAGAACAGGGCAACATAATGAGTGAAAGAATCGAGCGGTTATCCAAATTTGACCTTGACAATCATTAACAGTTTCTTGTTAAACCTCACAATCAATGGCTGGTACTTCGTTGTTTATCCAATGTTTCTACACAGATGTTATCGTCATTAAAGTCAGCTATTTTCACCAGCCATATGAAGATTAAGCCTAAACATCCTCTAAAGCTTAGTATCTTGCTAGACATTTACATGTTGCAGCAACTCAACATTGGACAATCCTCGTCCTAAATTTATAAGTTGTTGCAACAATTTCCTATTATGTTTTTATTGTTTGTTTCTGTTGATTTTTTACTTTCTTTGTATTAAGACTATAAATTCCCCTCTCTGAGATGGAGATGGGGGTTTTGAATTTTGAAAGAAGAGGACTTGAAATTGCACTATTGTATTTTGAGTTTTTCTTAATATAAGATGAACCACTTGCAGTTCTAGTATGAGCATATCTACGGTTTATCGGGTACTATTATCCTATTTTGTTGTGTTTTTTCTTTGAAAGGAATTGTTATATAATATTTTTCACATATATGTATGTTATTCAGTCATCCATGATCACTATTGGTATGTTTGATTGACATTTAATGTTATATAATGAACAATGAAATTTCTATCATATGTGATGCTTTAATCAAATTAATTAAAATAAATCAATTCTCTTTAATCGAATTAATATTGTAATTGCATGATGATCTACATTATTGTGTTTAGTACAACATATTTTTAGCACATATGTTATCAGCTTACCTAGGTATTATAATAAGTTATTGCAATTTATAAATGGGCTAGCAGAATATATCAGTTTGCTTAACAAATACATTAACACCATCATTCATCCCATTCCACATATTTTTAATTAACAAAAATTGGTCCCATAATTCCAGTCACATCCACCACTCCAAATGGAAAAGCATCTAATTAGGGCCCCGACCGGATGGATTTCCCCCAATGTTGATGAGGTCACTTTAGGCCATCAAGGACACCCCAAAAATATTTATATCTAATACATTTCCTTTATAAATAATAATATCAACAAACTAACTCCTTGTGTTATAACCCATTATAATGGACATATCATAATAGATCTCTTATTATAATCTAATAAAAAGTTAGAACATTTATGAGAAAAAGTTCTTCATCGTTGAATAGATGTTTAGACAACATCCTTTCCTTCATAGATAAACTTATTTATATTATTAGTTGACTTGAGAGTTGATTTATCTGAAAATGTGAGTGAAACTGATGTTAGTAAGCTTTTGCTTTACCTCAAGAATCTTGTTCATAAATGGATTTAGCACCAGGTCCTCAATTTGACATTTGCCATTTTCCCAGACTATGAATAATTTTGAATATCCAAATACTTGTAAATTATCAATTCATCAATTTGCAACACACTTCGCAAGTAACCAAAGGGCATATAATTCAAATCTATTATGTGTTCCTCATCCTACTTCACAATTCAAAGATATATAATTATTTCCTTTAAATATAAAACATCATTAGCACTTGGAGTTCCTTAATAAGTCCTATCAAAAAAATCCAAGGCTATTGAAAAGTTGATTTCAAGCTTATTTAGGGCTCTTTGAGATTTAACCTTTTTAGGCTTCTAAGACTATCCATATGCATATCTAGTATGATGAACCACCTACACATGTAAGATATATTTTCTTGAAAAATCATGTTGTTTTTGGTAAGCCGTAGACCCCATGAAACAAAAAAAGGCAATTCTTTGTGAATATTTTAGATTTGTCATTAAATTCGCTCTCATAACAATCAATCAAAGAATTTATTTTGCATTTATTACTAATATTTGATAACATGAGAGATTTATTTCATACCTCCTAGCAGTATGGACATTTTACAAATATATGGCCAAGTATTTCTTCATTGGCCTTATACATAATACATATTCCATGTCCAAAGCAAATTCTTTTTTTTCCCATTATCGCACATTATAATTTTATTTGACAATGCTAGGCATGTAAAAAAATCTTGTTTTTAAGGGGACATTAAGTTTTCATGTTTTCTTCTACAACCATTTTCCCTGTTGAAATGTGTAACTAGGTTTGGTCTTCATAATGTCTATTGTAATCATGATTTTATGTATTTGATGAAAAGAGAAAAATAAATTTATTATTGTCATTCTTGAGGCATGGATTTCATGCTCAAGATAAATTTATTTATAGATCAAGCACCCATAAGTGCTTCTAGGTTTGTCATAGAATTATGAAGTCAAAAGAGTCATTGTCATACATGTAAGAACCCTTGGGGCATCTTGTATTATGTAAAATAAATTTATTTGAGTCATAAAAGACCCTCCAAAACCTTGTCAATCAGCTACAACAAGTCAGCCTCATGGAGGCAATTCATACCCCTGGAAAGCCTATATATAAGAGGCATTCGACCTCATTTGTAACAAACATTCAAGACTTCGATCAAGCAAGAAAGAAGTTTAATCTCCAGAAGAAAGAAGTTGCAAAAGGACGAAAATCAAGAAGAAGAAGAGCAAGATCGAAGTTTTTGGACCTCTCTCTCTCTCTTATGTTAGGGTTTCTAAAGTTGCTAGGAAAGTTGAAATTGCAAAAGTTGTTCGGCAAGTTGAAGTTGTAGAAGAAATTGTTGGGGAAGTCAAAATTGTAGACGTTGTTGGGCAAGTCAAAGTTTTTGGAAGTTTTTGGGCAATTCAGAGTTATTGGAAGTTGTTGGGCAACTCAAAGTTGCTAAAAGTTGTTGGGAAAGTTGAATTTGTTATAAAAATTGTTGGGGTCAAAGTTGTTGCTAGAAGGTCAAAGGTTGTTGCTAAAATTCGTGTAAGGAAGGCTCATCAAGAAGAAAGGTTGACTTGGTATTGGAGGGATCTTTGTCAGGGGTCTTAGGTCTTGGAATTCGTCAAGAGAAGAATTCTTGTGGGTTTTCCTCTCAAGAGGAGAGGTTTTGGCCCTGGCTAGAAACCTACATTTTGTGTCCTCTTGTTTCATTGTTCTTTCATTATTTGGTAGTTTTTTTATGACAATAACATATTATAATCAAGTAGAAGTATAATCTAATCAAGTTAAGTAAAAATATATCACAAGAAGTTATCAAAGTAAGAGAAATCACCTAATAGTGTTGCCCCTAGATTTCTCAACATGGTATCAAAGCTAAGGTGAATACAAAAAGAAGAAGAGGTAGCCTAAAGATCACATCATTGAAGAAGGATACATAAGGTCTTAGCACAAGCAATAGTTAAGGAGGACTCAGAAGCACCAAGGAAGAGTACACATCTCCATAATTACATCATCACAAGGAGAAGAAGACCTCAAGGACCCTACCTCCACACAAAGAAAGAAGGACTACACATTTGAAGCATCTTGAATTCTCCATATTCTGCATCCAAAGGAAGTAAAAAGAAATATTTCCATTAAAGAAATCAAGGTGATCTCCCTCCCTTTTAAGAAAGGATCGCATCTCAAGCATATCATCTAGAAAAGAAGTAGTTTCATCATTGAATAAAGAAGACATCTTCAAGTATCATCATCATCAAGAAGGCATAAAGTTGAAGATATCATCATCTAGGAGCATATTCACCTGACAAGTAAGTATATTTATATCTATGTCAAAATCTACTATCAAAATGACTTCATTTTGCAAGGAGAGCAACAAATTGGTTGGGTCATTAAATTTCCTTGCATGGAAGAATAGTATAGATTTGATCCTCATAGAGAACGAAGTTATTCAATATGTTAAGGGTTAAATCTCCAAAGCATATCAAGAACAAGCTCAAGCACTATCGAATTATGTGAAAGGGCAAATAAGGGCTCAAAGAATCCTCATAGAATTAATCAAGGATTATCTCATCCCTTATGTAGAAAAGTTGGATAAATCAAAAGATATCTATGAAAATATGGTGGAACTATTTTATGTAAGCACTGCAAGAGAAGCCATATCATTGAGAACTGAATTATACAAAATGAAGGTTTCAAAAGTAGAAGAATAGCCTCATACCTTATTAGGTTGTCACAAATAAGAGATCAAATACAGGAATTGTGAGGAATAAGGTCTAAAAAAGAAATGACCACCATTGTGTTCAATGCACTACCTGAAGAATGGGGCAACTTTGAATCAAGTATCTATGGAAGCAAGGAAGTCACTCCATTCATTCAACTTTGTTCATTATGTAAGGTTGAAGAAATTAGGTTGAAGGCAAAAAGCAATGTTGGATTAAATGAACAAGTTCAAGCATCTGTTGCCATGGCTAGGAGAAAAGGAAATTTTGGTCGTCGGAAAAAGAAGAAGATCGATATGTCAAAGATACAATGTTATGAGTGTAATGAATATGGGCACTACAAAAGGAATTGTCCCAAACTTAAGAAGGACAACAAGAAGAGAAATGAAAGAAATGAAGCCCATATCACCGAAGAAGTAGAATAACTTGAAAAGAAGAAGTCAAAGAAGGAGGAAATGAAAGATCTCTATTATGATTGAGATAATCTCCTTAGTTTTTTTTAGTTATAGACGAGAATAGAAAGCATCACAAGTATGATAGGATGAAATAAAGCAATATATATATATATGACATCATTATATAAGTATGGAAAAATAGCCGAAGTAGAAATTCTACATGGTTATAGTAGTCATCATGATAGAAATGGAATCTCCATTGAAATCATATAAGGAAAAATAAGTAGAAGTATATATGGTTGGAGGAAAGTCATCTAGCAAGATAAAAGATAAAGAAAGGTCATCATACATCATTATTATTAGAAAGGAGCATTTGCAGAATGAGTATCATCGATATCCTCCACCAAAATATTTATAAGAAGGTTCACCTCTACTTGGAAGAAGTGTCTTGTTGATTGCTTATGTTCCACCTTGTGTGGGACCCATTGTTTAAAACGATGACAATATGACGGAAAAGAAGTGCAACATGTCAAGCTAGTTGAAGTACTTTCATCTTTAAGCAAGGAAAGGAAGTTGCAAAAGGAAGTTTATATGACTAAAAGAAGGAAGAGGAATGTATATATATTTGATAGATAAAGTCATGTCATCATATGGTTGCAGATAGAATGGTTGAAAGTTCTATCTCATGAGCATGATCGAAGAACAAGGATCTCTTCCATTAGAATGGCGTTGAAGGCATGTAGATAATATGCCTTGAACTCTTCTACGTATTGATAATATGAAAATCAACATAATATGACCTCATATGGAATATGAGGTAGTTGACAATCATGGTTCCTATGATGAAGGAACTATCTATAGATGCCCTTAGGGAAGTAATATGTGAATAAAGGAAGAAGAGTTCGTGAAAGATACAATTATTGTCACTTAAGATAAGATAAGTAATCAGCAAATGATAAGTAGAAGAATTATGATGCAGGTGGATATTGGTGGCCACTCACCTATTCCACCTAGACCTCCAGTCGGTTTCATCAGTTTCCTTGTTTATAGCAGCATTTGCTATTTTTAGCAGTTTTTCGGGTCTTAAACTTCTGGAGCAGTTTTGACCCCCTAAACGACATTTTTTTTAGGTTAGTTAAGATTTCTTGCCGACAAACCTTGTAGTACTCGGAGAGATATTTCCAACGAGGTATCGTACGCGCCAAACAAATATAATATCACCAAGTTACGACCCTAGGAAGTTGGTTGCCCAACTAACCCCAACAGGGCCCACAAACACTTGGCGTTCCATCTCCTGTGGTTAGGGTTTTGGTTGTTTAGGGTTTTCCCTTGTTATTCAATAATAAAAAGGCACTTGAGCCTTATTGTAACATAGTTTAGAGAAATGTAGTCATCACATTTCTTCTCGGCGATAAGCTACCATCGCCTGAGTTAGTTTATTTCCATTTTTGTATGTAAACATATTTTAGTTATTTAATATTAATGAAATGAACATTTATTTCTACTGCATCTCTATGTTTAAGTGTATATCTGTATTTTGTTGCATTCTTGCATAAGTCTCGATTACTGGTATTAGAGCAGTCTTCTCTTTCTCCATTTTTTTTACATGTCCCCAATGAGGCCAAGGTATAAGGAGTTAGGACTCGAACTAGTTGAACCTTTGCAAGACCACCCTCACAAACCCCGACGACCTCCCATGGCAAAAGAAAACAAAGATGAGGGGGCAGGAGATCCTTTCAAAATATTGCTCGAGGAAACCCTCGAGCGACAAAGGAACACAATGATGGATAACTTTGTTCACATCCTTCAGCGGTTACCCACAGGCGATGCATCTTAATTCAGTAGCCACTCTGGAGGCACCACTCCTTTTAAGGTACAAGTTAACTTCGAAATTCCCATATTTGAAGGCTAGATAGATTTCAACACCATAGATAGATGGTTAAATCTGTAGGAAGGACATTTTTCAGTTCATGACATTTCCAATCGGGAAAATATTACTTTTACACTCCTCAAAGAAGCCCCACATGTTAAGGACTGGTGGGAAACCTATTGTGAACAAAAGAACAAGAGGGAATACTCATTGTTTCAGCTACACCCACTTGGAATTCTTTCCAAGACACGATCAAGGAACAATATTACCTTGTAGGGATCTATGAAGATAAATACATAAAGTGGACCATGTTGCGGCGGGGAAGGGACCAAGATGTGACAGAGTTCACAAATGTTTTCCATACCCTTAGCACGAAGCTGGGTACCAAGGATTCTTAGCATCATTTGTACTCAAGTACCATAGATGTCTACACAAGTACATCCAAGACGAGATGGAGTTCATGGACATCTCCTCACTTGGTGTCGCCTATCGATACACTATCAAGATCGAGCAGAAATTTAAATATAACAAGTGAGACTTTGGATATGTGGCAATGGAAATACACCCCCAAACCACAGAAAAAAGGACAAATCTAGGGCAATGCGACCTATTGTTGGAAATACTAAGAAGGGGGGGTGAATCAATATTTCTTTCCAATTGTTATTTTTACTAGTTCAGATCACTTATAATTAGAACACAAAATGAACAATGATAGAATAATAATTTTATTATTCAATGATGAGATTCTAATCCTCTTTACAAACAATCAAGTACAATAATAATTAGGGCTCCAACCCTATATGAAGACACCAATCTCCAATCCACGAGGCTCCAACCTATATTTTGCCAAGAACCTACTTGGACTTCACGAGGCTCCAACCCTATATTCCCAAGGCTCCAACCTTGTCACTTTGAGGCACCAACCTCTAGATATCCAACCCTATCTATGGTACAAGCTCCAACCTTGTCACTTTGAGGCACCAACCTCTAGGGATCCAACCCTATCTATGGTACAGGCTCCAACCTAGTATTCTTAATGATTCCTATCCTCTAGGACTACAACACGCATCTTAAATTCGTCAAGATAAGTTTAATGATTCTTCACATATTTCAATACCTTTTGCAACGAGCCCTCATAATATCTTTACCTTCAACACTGACCTCAAACAATCTCCAAGGATCTTAGCTAATCAACAATAACTTTGTCTTCTTAGAAGGTGTCACCACTGCTCTTCATGTTGCCCAAATACTTTCTCCAAGGTCACATCATGAGGGCCTTCAACAATGAATCATGATTTCCAAGGATGCCTTCAAAATGTCTTCAAGAAATTTCTCAAGTTCCATCAGGTCTTCCAAACAACTTTCTTCAAGTTACTTCTGCTTCAAGAATCTTCAAGTTGCTCAAAGATTTCTACAATATTGCTCCAAAATGTATTTAACGTTGCTCCAAGGATACTTCAATAATGTTGCTCAATAGGGGCCAAGAGATAGGATCCAAAGATGTATTCACAAGGCTTCTTCAAGTCAATCAAAGTCTTCATTGTTCAAGTTTTCAATTCCTTGACAAGGCTATAGGTCCTTTACACCTCCAGATTCATTATTATTAACGTCTCATAAGTTCATTGTTTTGAAGTGCCACATATTCGAACTGTTCCAAGCTCCTATAGTTGACTTGTCCACGAGTCTAGCCTCTAGATGAATGATCGATTGTTGGTCCAAGAGATAAGCTCCATAAGGATGTAGGTCAAACCATAGGTGACTGTAATCCAAGGTGTGTCTGTCTCTAAAGTCTGGAATACAACCACAGGTCTATCTGAGCTACACAGATAGTCCATTTCTTGTTATTAATCTGGGCCTCAAAAATTGTGTGAACAATATAAGCTTCTTAGGTTAGTTAGGTCTGATCTTCTTAGGTTAGTTAGGTTCGAGTTTCATGTCCAATCTCTAACACAAAATTTTAGCCTCAGAAATTACCACAATTTTGAGGTTATATCTGCAATCTGAGTTCATAGATCTGAGATTTTAAGAGATCATTGTACAACACTTATTTTGAGCTTCAACACTTGTTCACATGCCCAAAGTACGGTTGTCTGAGGTTAACACAATCAACCATGCAAAGTATACAACATAGTTTTGTAGTGTAGTCTGAGGTTAAGTCTGTCTCCACATATCCAAGCCTAGTCACATATTCTTGGAGGTGTACTCAATGTTCTATCCAAGATTCATAACTCCATGAATTTGTCTAGGTGGTTGCCAAAAATATGTCCACTGTTCTGAGGATGAATGCAGTCCAAGGTGTACCCCTTCAGGTGTTAAGGAGGTCTGAGTTGCAAAAGATACCTCAACAAAGAATTGCCAATAGTCTTATCACGTTCTACACGTCTCACTTGTCTGAGGGTGACAGAGTTATTTGTAATGTAGTTTATCCACAAAAGTAAGAGCTACATCAGTTTGCATACAAGAAACTATCCTCAAAACCTTTAATATAATTTGCCCAAAATAGAGATATCAAGTCCTCTTCGGCCTCCTTGTTGTGCTTTGCCTTCTCTTTGAATTCCTGTGATCTTCACCAAAAAATGGATGCTAGAATGAGGAGTTTGAACATGTATCTATACAAATTTTAACCTTCAACAAATACACACATCTGTTGTGTGAAGGAGTCGACTTGCACATGTAGGCTCATGTCGGCCAACATTAAAAATATATATTTTTTTTTCAACTTCTAAAATCAATTTCTCTTATTCTAGAAGGAGTTAGAGGGTGAGTAAGGGCTCATTAGAAAGGAAAAAATATCCTTTATAAGCTAGTGCCAATTTCATCCTTAAGTGAGGTCATTTTTCCATTAAGAAAATTATATTTTGTGAATTGTCATCATTATTTTAGAATTTTATGCTTTAGACAGTGCTAGGGCTCTTTCTTCGTACACTTAGGCCTTCAATTTTATGCAGGGTCCTTCACATCTGTTCTTTATTAGGATTAGGGGATCCTCAAACAAGGCTAAGTCTTAGGGCATCCTATTTTCTAATCATTTATCCATGCATCATATAAGGACAAGGGTGTATTACATGAGTGTATCTAGAAGATTTCTATGATAAGGACTTCTTCATTCATCATCATGCATCATTAGATCATTCAAGATAGATCATGGGCATCTAGGGATTCATTTTTCATAATTAGATCATGTATGGTGTTCATGCTTAGGGTTTTCTCCTAAGGTTTTCATGAGGTTAGGGAAACATCTCAAAGGTTAGGACATGTATCACAAGAATATTTTCCATCTCCAATAATGCCATATTGACATCAATGACAACTTTGACCAATAGTCTCCCCCTTTGCAATTGATGGCAATCTTCTTTCCCTTTCAACAATTTCTCTTCCTTTGACATCAATGGAAAATTGGGTGTCCAAGTACTCCCCATATCAAGTTGCTTCTTGATATATTGCTCCATCGTATTTCCTTCATTAATGATAGTTCTTCATGATAGATATTTTGCTCCCCCTATCCTGGTGCTCTTCTTTAATTAACTTTCTCCCCTTAATCATTTGTATGCCTTCATGGAAATGGATGAGGTAGATGATCAACCAACTCCCCCTGCCTGCATAAATTCTTCTAGCTATTCTTTTTTCTCAAGATAATAAATATTGTTGCCTTGTGATCAAGTGGGAGACATCTTCACAATATCATGATTTTCTAGTTACTCTCGAGAGATGATATATCAAAAGATGATTGTCCATGTGTGACTTATCAAGAATTTCATAGGCCTCTTCACAGGTAGCTTCTATAAGAATAATCAGGAACCACAAGCTGCCCCTAACAGTATGCATGGTCTTCTTCTCAATTGGCAAAATCTCATCATCAAAACTTGTAATATTATCTTTGTCAATGATGCATTCATCAAATCAACAACATGTGTTGTTGGCTTGAGTGTTCAAGAGGATTTCTGATCCAATTTTCTTCCTTCTCCATACTTGTGTAACTTTCTTCTCTCGCTTAATATTCATGGTTTTAGCTTGTTTAGGGACCCAAGTCAAGTTACAACCACAAGCCATATTTCTAGTGTTATGACATTTGAAGCATTCCATATTGTTCATGGATGAGGAATCATGGCTTCTTCTTGCAAATTTTCTTCTAGGGAGCTGATGTGGACCATTATATTTGTCCTTGTGGTATGCCCTACAATCCTTTTCCATGTGCCCAAAATTTGTACAAGAATAAAAATAACAAAAAATATATACTTTGGTATCTGGAGGATGGAAATTGCCTTGATGTACTTATGAAGTCATTCTGTCTTGGCATTTTTTGATCAAACTTATTGCCTCTTGCATTCTTGACACTGTCTGCATATCTTCTTGGAATAGGGTTTCTTCCATTGTAATCTTGACTCTTCTCCTTGCTTTTGCTAGAACTAGCGGCATCAATATTTTTTCCAAGCTTCTCCACATCCTTGTTGTTTGAAGCATTAGGGTTTGCATCATTCTTATTTGACAGTTCACCTACATAACCAAGACATGATTTATCAAGAGGAGTTATTTGATGACTTATGATGTCATCTAGGGTTTGAGAGTTCTTTAGACTATTGTTTAGATGGTCAACTTCTTTTCTTAGGAGATTAATCTCTTCTTTCATCATCTTGCATTCTTCATCCTTCTTTGATAGATGGCTCTCCATTTATTCCTTCATCTTGGTTGCTTCACATGATTGGGCCTTAAGTGAGGTGATATCTGATTTTAATTTAAATATATCTTCATCCTTTTCTTCTAGATGGCATGTCATGGCATTTCTTTCCTTTTCTACTTCATCGACTTGTCCATCTAGGAGTGACAAAGCTTCCATCACCTTTTCAACTCCTTGCGCTTGTTTCTTTGCTTCTCCTAGTTGAGATTTAAGGGATCTTCCTTGTATTGGCCAATTTTCACTTCAAGTTTGTGTTAGCGCTCAAATCTACCTTAGGCTGAAATAAGGCGAGACTCAAGGCCACATCAAACCACGCTTAGCCTCGTAGCTAGCCCTACGAGGACAAGAGAGGGCTCTCTCCGGGTCAAACTCGGAAAAAGATAATCGAAAAGGGTTGAGATGACCGAATTGATGACTAATTTTAGGCTAGGTATGAAGTACAAAGAGTTTGAAATTTATTTTTAAAGGTTTTGTTGAATTCAAAAGAAAGGCAATTTTGGGTGCGGGGATGAGGCACAGTTTTTGCAGAGGTCTACTGGGGGCAAGATAGGCGATTGTTTTTGTTATCTCAAAATCAAGCACTGGAAGGCTGCAGGCCAGGTTAATTTCAAGTAACTATTTCAAACCAGACTTTTGACTAAGGCATAGCCTCCTTAGCCTGAGAGGGCTCTCTCAAAGGGTTATTGATTTTGATTAATGATTTGAATAGATGGCTAACTCTATGCTTTGTAATTGTATATGTTTATAGGTTGAAAGATGAAGGCTGGCTACCATTGGGCTATGGAGTCAAATTATGTTTTAGTTCCACAACAAGATCAGCTTAACATGAAGTCAGGGCATTCAGCATTTGAATATTCAGAACACAACACACATATGGAACCACAGCTCATAAGTGCACACAGGAAGTCAGATCACAATCAGTGAATTCTGAGTGATTGTACACCTATGCAACTGTAAAAAAACTAAGGAAATGACAACACACATTCTGAATATAAGAAATCCTTCATGAATCCTGAGTAGTGAAGCCAAAGCATTCTACCTAGCATGGAAGTCAAGGCATTATAGAGTTTGAGTGTAGAA
>APFE030814151.1:134341-174122 GCA_000404065.3 Pinus taeda | reverse complement strand
TGGATCATGGTGCATGTGTCCGGATTATAGGAGCTCAACAAGCTCACTATTAAAGATAAGTTTCCCATTCCTGTCATTGATGAATTACTGGATGAATTGCATGGATCAATTTACTTCACCAAGTTGGATCTTCGTTCAGGTTATCATCAAATCAGAATGAAGACTGAAGACATTCCGAAAACAACATTTAGAACTCATGAGGGTCATTATGAATTTTTGGTCATGCCTTTTGGCCTTACCAATGCACCCTCAACATTTCAAGGTTTGATGATTCAATTTTCAAACCATTCCTTAGAAAATTTGTGTTAGTATTCTTTGATGATATACTAATCTACAACAAGTCTTGGAAGGATCATGTTGAACATGTTGACAGGGCACTACAACTATTAGAGGAAAAACAATTACATGCAAAAAGATCCAAATGTTTCTTTGGAGTCCAAGAGGTGGAATATCTGGGTCATATTGTATCTCATGAAGGAGTTAAGGTAGACCCTAGAAAAATTAAAGCCATTAAGGAATGGAAAATCCCCACATCCATAAAGCATCTGCGAGGATTTCTGGGGTTGACAGGGTATTATCGCAAGTTTGTTAAGAATTATGGGAGAATAGCAGCACCTCTAACAACATTATTGAAGAAAGATGCATTTTCATGGACTCCGGAAGCAACAAAGGCCTTTGAACATCTTAAAGAGGCAATGTGCCAAGCACCGGTCTTAGCTACACCGGACTTTACAAAAACCTTTATTGTGGAATGTGATGCTTCAGGAAATGGAATTGGTGTTGTTTTAATGCAAGATGAAAGACCCATTGCTTTTGAAAGTCGTCCAATCAAGGGAAAGTTTTTACACAAAGCTATTTATGAGAAGGAAATGTTGGCAATACTACATGCAATTAAGAAATGGCGACCCTACCTAATGGGAAGACACTTCAAGGTAAAAACAGATCATGATAGCCTTAAATACTTTTTAGAACAAATATTATCCTCTAAAGAGCAACAAAAGTGGGTCATAAAGATGTTGGGTTATGAATTTGAAATCATCTACAAAAAAGGGAAGCAAAATGTGGTGGCAGATGCACTCTCAAGAAAGGATGAGGATGTGGAAGCATTGTCGTGCGCCATTTATATTATCCAACTAGATTAGATAAACAAAGCAACGGAGGAATGGAAGAATGACGAAGAAGTGTGGGAACTTATTTGAAAGTTACAACAATATTCCAGTACGTCTGATACATTTAGCTGGAAAAATGATTTTTTATAGTACAAATATCGCTTATACCTCTGTAAGAATTCCCAGCTAAAACAAAAGATTCTTATGGAATTGCACACTTCTCCCTTAGGAGGGCACTCAGGATTTTTATAAACTTATCGCAGGGTTAAGAAGGAATTTTTTTGGGATGGCCTTAAATTGGATATTCAAAAGTTTGTGGCGGGATGTTTGCTTTGCCAACAAAATAAAGTTGAAACAATTAAGACACCGGGTCTATTACAACCTTTATCCATTCCAAGCCACTGTTGGGAGGAGGTTTCAATGGATTTTATCACAGGTTTACCCAAGTCTGAGGGAAAGAGTGTCATCATGGTGGTAGTTGACAGACTTACCAAGTATGCACACTTTTGTGCATTATCACATCCATTTAAAGCCAGTACAGTTTCTACTGCATTTATGGAAAGAATTCAAAAGCTACATGGAAACCCAAAGATTATTGTAAGTGACAGAGATCCCATTTTCACTGGAAATTTTTGGACAGAATTATTTTCTTGTCTTGGTACTCAGCTCATAGCTCATCTTATCATCCTCAATGTGATGGGAAAACTGAGATAGTAAACAAATGTTTGGAAGGATATCTTCGTTGCTTTGTATCTGATAAATAGACACAATGTGTCAAATGGTTGCCTCTGGCTGAATGGTGGTATAACACTTCCTTCCATACATCAACAAAAATGACCCCATTTGTGGCACTTTATGGGTATCAACCACCATCCATGACATCATATTTAAGAGAAAATTCTAAGGTTCAAGTAGTGGAATATCACATCGAACATCAACAACAAGTATTCCAACTCTTAAAGGATAACCTCGTGTTAGCATAGAATAGAATGAAACAACAGGCAGATCAACATCGCAGCAAAAGAAGTTTTGTTGTAGGTGATTGGGTATTTGTACGGCTACAACCATATAAGCAAATGTCCCTCAAGCAAGCTAAGAAGGATAATAAATTATCACCAAAGTATTATGGTCCGTACAAGGTGTTGCAAAAGAATGGTACTATGGCATACAAATTGGAGCTTCCTGCAGCTTCTCGATTGCACCCAGTTTTCATGTTTCATGTTTAAAGAAGGTTATAGGCAACAAGCTCCCAGTTCAAACAATATTGCCAAAACTTGACGAGGAAGGAAAAATTATATTGGAACCGGAAGCAGTCACAGAAACAAGATCTTGATAGCTACGAAATCGATCAATTTCAGAGTATCTTATCAAGTGGAAGAACTTATCCACTGAAGATTCCACATGGGAGGATGAGAATTTATACAGAAGTATCAAGAACTACTCAAGTGTTGAGGAAAATACTTTTTTGAAGGAGAGGGGCATGTTGGGTCTCTATAATACTAGTGATTACCCCATTACTATTGTATTTGTACCCCTTATTAATATTGTTGTGCCCCTATTGCCCCCATATTGTTATTACTGTGCCCCACATAATCCCTCTATTGTTATTTTTGTGGCGTTATATTATTATTGTTAGGTTGTCTCAGTTATATTGTGACTCCTTAGACTCCTATATATAGAAATGAGGTTTTATCATTTGAATCATTCGAGAATTGTTCATTTATGTAATGTAAAGGAGGTTGTCCCCTCGAAGAGGCTGAATTCTAAGGCATTTATCTATCTTTTCTATATTTTTCTTGAGATGGTTTCATAACATAATAGTTTTCTAGCTTTTTCGTTGATGATGGCGCGGGCCTGTTACATTAATGGTTAAGTAATTAAATTTCTTAACGGGTTGATTTGGAGGGAGTGGATGTGATTTGCGGGAGAAACGGATAGATGAGGTGGTGAGAAGGGATTGGTGGGAGTGTAATAGATAGGGGAGTGGTTTCGTGTGGCCGAGAAAACCATTTCGGAGGGGGGCACAGGTGGTTAATGGTTTCAGCCAAGGGGGGTGCGAAAGCATAAGAATGCGACATGTTGTTGTGGGTATGAGCTTTAATATCGCCCATTTTGGACCCCCCCGAAGGTAAAGTTCAGATGGTGAGGGGGACCAAAACATAATATCAGCCGTTAGATATCAAATGCAGAGTTCAGATGAGGGGAAATGTGGTGGCATGTTATCGTGATGTAATGGGAATATGGTGGGGTAGGGAAATGAATTTAATGGGATATGATTGAATGCGTGGTGAGGAAGGAAAATGAATGAAATTTAAGCGAAGGAGTGACTTGGGGTGGTGAAACTTAGGAATAGTGGTATAATGTATGAAATATCATTTGATATACCGAACCTTAGAACAAAACCTTTATCCCTTTTCTTTTCTTTTGTGCATGAAAATAACCTTTAACATTTGACTTGGGATAATTTTTTCATGCGTTTCCTCTAATCACCATTGTGTTTCTACCTACCCTCTCATTTCAATTCTTTTTCTAAGCTAACATTTTTTTCTTCTTGCTTTGCACAGTGCATTTAAACTAGAAGACCCATATCACTTTTTTTAATGAAAATCTACCCTATTCTATCACTTATTTCACCTTTGATTCATATTAAACTGTTGAATCAATTTTATTTCTACCTAGCTACTTATTTACCAAGATTAAATTGTTTGGTAAATATTCCTTTACTAACCTATTCAATAGAAATTTAAATGTGTTCAATCATGATTAAATTATATGATTTGAACATAATTTTAGTCAATGTGGCATTCAAAAACAATTTGCACACAACCTTATTTGATAATAAACTAAAAAGAACTAATTTATCAGTAGTGGAATTTATACTTGCAACACTTTCCGTAATATTTTCTATTTTTTATTTTGTGGGGTTCTTATTTCCCTTTTCTTTTTTTTAAACATACCTTCTTTTCATTATATATATATATATATATATATATATATATAAATATAATATATATATATATATGGAAATCATCTGAATATGAAATTTATGTACAATATGAAATTACAAATACAAAATACTCAATCACCTTGAGATCCTATAATTTATAGGACCCTAACACCACCTTTTCTCTCTTTCTCAAGCAGTCTTTTAACTAAGGAGAGGAGGATGCACAAAGAGCATTAGTTGCATTGTAAACAGAGATTGCTAGACTGAAGTGATTGAGCCCCATTCAAAGTTTTTTTTTCCATTTGGTTTTCTAGTGTAAATCATTGTTTGTCATGTGATTTTTAAGCATTGAATTGAAAAAAAGAGTGGTTGATTTTCACACCTTGTTAAACTTATATCTCTTATCAAACAAGTTTATCATTATTTCATTAAGAAACATAACTTGCGTATCTTGGAGAAGTTATATAAGAATGATAAGATTGTGGCATGAGTAGGATGGTTGAGAATAGTTTATGCACATATATTTTACGATTTTCATAATATACGCAATAGAAATACATGGAGAAAAAAATGCAACATTCATATATTTCACAGAAAGTAATTAGAATAGTGAACACAATGTTAACATAGCCAAAGTAGAATACCTTTATTATTAAGAGTGCATTGTTCACTTGTCTCTTTGAGGGGGAAACCTCCAACAGAGTAGAGTTCAATTATAATAATTTTCAAGGAATCTTTTACAATGTGTTGTAACATGCTTTATTTTTGATATATTAGTTTGTAGTTATAAAAGAGGGTATGAAAAAAATAAAGGATAAAAATGAAAAAAGAAAAAAAAAAGAAAAAAAGAAAAGAAAGAGATGAAATAAAACCCCATCAAAAGAAAATAAAGATTTCTATAAGTGGGCCTGTTTAAGTGCCACTTCATAGAAATAAGATTCCATTGTAATAAATTAAGGTTTTGTGTGCAGTTTGTTTAAATGCCACAAACTTTTCTTCTGATTTGAATCATACAGTTTATTCATTATCAAATCATTTAAATTTATGTTTTAGAATAGAGAATAATTTCACCAAAATGTTTAATCTTGGTAGAACATTATTAGAAAGGATAGAATAGAATAAATATGGCCTAATATGCTTAAAATGGCTGCTAGTCTAAATGCGCCAAAATGTCCGATTAAGATTTGATTAGGATTTAATTACCTTTAATCTATGCTTAATTTTTATGTGAATAAACATTGCAAATCTTTTTAGTCAAAGTCTGAAAATGAAAAAATTGTTTCGTTACGAAGCACTAAAGGTCAAACACAATTGGACGACTATCCGCTTCCCTGCCTAGATCAATAATGGAGAAGCCATTTCGCACCCCCTCACTACGTTATGTGATAAAAACAAGGGGGGGGGTCCGAAAAGTAGTTTCATTCCTGCAGGCCCCTTGCTGCACTTCACACCCCCTCGCTCATTACTGCTTACCCCCCCCCCCCCCCCCAAAAAAAAAAAAAAAATCCTCTTATATTTTTCCTGTGCCTTCCGATACCACACAAACGGTAATATCCTTCTTGTGCCATCCATTCCCAATCATTGTGTGCTGCATGTCCCTATCTGTTGCCGCTTATCCGCTATCCGTTTCCTCCCATTACTATTCTTTCCTTTGCATTAATGCCAATCTTCCCGATCAATAGTGACTTTCCCATAACATTAACTTATCCCGATTATAAATAATTCCCTCGTCTCGTTACACCATTTTCCCTAAACTGCTATTTAATTCTGATTTATTGTTTTTTAAGTTCATTGCTCCTATTTTTATTGTACGCCATTGCTGAACTTACTACCAGAACGCATCACCTTGATGTATTTGTCTCCCTATTTTCTGTTATCCCTTCATTGCAATTCTATAATCATGGATCTTAAGAGAAAATATCAACCATATGCTAGTTCATCTTCATCGCAGGAAAACCCAAAAGCCTCTTATGCCTTAGACCTTGATCACATTCCATTGGTTGACCAGTTCTTCAAAATCACAGATACAGAGTGTGAATTTGACATGTTCGAATTGCACCACTGGCTAAAGCAGACCTATATTGACTCTGAAGATGAAATCAACCTATGGGAATCCTTACTGCCCCTGTATATGTTTCCTCAAACCCCTTCTTTTCCTGATCTAGTCATGTGGTGCCAAGCTAAGTATAACCCTTTGCAAAGAACCGTGGTAACTTAAAATGGAGACATTCTAATATCTATCACTCCAGAAATTATCAACAAGATGCTTATGATCCTTGAAAATAATTCCCTTAGATTTTTCTCCACTGCTATTTTACTGGATCTATATCATAAACTCACTTTCCCTCAAAAAGCTCAGATCTTTGAGATCTTTCTCCTAGAAGACTTTGGACTTCCTAAAAGGAAGCCTCCCTATCCAGCATCCATGTTCCCTGAGAGAGCTAAACACATCATTTCCCTAGTTTCTTACTTATTAGGCTACCAATCAGATCAATGGGTAGATGAATCTATATTAGGTTATCTATCCATTTTATCTAAAGAAAAAAAAACCACCTTCATGTATAATTAGAGTCAATTATTGGCTGAAACTAAGGATGAGCAATTGATGAAAATTAATCTTGACCTTTCACATTCCCAATCCGAACAACTGCTAAAAGTCCTTGGGGGGAATAAAGAATATTTTTCTTGTGAGTATACCAATATGAAAGGAATCCCTACTGATTTATGTACTCATGATATATACATTAAAGAGGAATGTTGAACTATTAGGCAACCATAAAGAAGAATGAATCCTGCCTTAAAAAACATTGTTAAAGATGAATTCCAAAATCTATTAGATGTGGGTTTTATTTATCCGATATCGAACAGTCAATGGGTTTTCCCACTGGTCATTGTTCCTAAGAAGAATGGAAAATGGTGGATCTGCATTGATTACAGAGAAATAAACAAAGCAACTTATAAATACCATTTTCCCTTACCCTTTATTGACCAAGTCATTGATACATTAGCCGGGGAGGAGTTTTCTCCTTTTTGGATGGATTTAGCAGATACAATCAGATACAAATAGCTCCTGAGGATTAGGAAAAAACCACATTCACATTCCCTTGGGGAACCTTTGCCTAATTAGTCCTTCCATTTGGCCTCTGTAACACACCTGCTACCTTTCAAAGGGAAATATTAGGAATTTTCTTTGATCTAGTTAATGATAGTGTTGAGATTTACATGGATGACTTTACCCATATGGGGATTCCTTTACAAAAGCTTTGAAAGACTTGGAGAAAGTAATTGAAAGATGCAAGAAAACACATATTTCTCTAAGTACAGTCAAATGTCATATGATGATGAAAGAAGGGATAGTTCTAGGACACTTGCTTTTAGCTGTAGGAATTTGGGTTGATCCTGCAAAGTAAAATTTCCTACGCCTAAGACACCGACACAAGTACACATTTTTATTAGTTATGCCGACTATTATAGGTGTTTCATAGATTTAAAAAAAAATAGCATTCCCACCTTTTCAATTGTTACCTAAAGATGCAGAATTTGTGTGGACAGATGAATGTGAAGAAAATTTTGTAGAAATCAAAGAACTAGTCTACAAGGCTTTGATATTATGTGATCCTGACTGGAAACTCCCATTTCACATCTCTATTGATGCTTCTCAAACAAAAATAAGGGCGGTCTTGGGGTAGCAAGAGGACAAGAACCCGTATGCAGTTTACTATGTTACCAAGAATTTGACCCCTGCTAAATTAAATTATACGATAACTGAAAATGAGTTCTTGGTTATCATTTATGTTGTTAATAAATCTTAGCATTATATCACATGGTATCCTACTTTCGTGCACACTAATCATACAACTATCAGGTATATTATGAACAAACCAATAACCCCTGGCCGCGTTACAAGATGGTTACTGTTAATTTAGGAGTTTGATATTACCATTGTAGACAAACCAGGGAAAGATAACGCAGTCACATATTTCCTGTCTAGGATGGATACTAGTGATGAAGGTACACATCTAGAGGAAATTTTTCCATATGAACATCTTTTTGCCATTTCTACTCACACTTTGTGGTATGTAGATATTGCAAACTTTCTTGCTACATGAAAGATGCCTCAACACTTTTCTTACAGAGAACAACGAAGGATTATCCATTGCTAAGCTCGTTATTGACGGATAAAGGTATCTCTTTTACATAGGATCTGATCAACAAATCTAGCCCTGCAAAAGTGGAGATGCCATCTATGATGTCCTGAAAGCTACTCATGATGGCCCCTGTGGGGGACATTTTGCAGATAAGTGGACAGGTCATAAGGTGTTACAAATGGGATAATATTGGCCTTCTATTTTTTGTGATGCAAAGAAATATGTTAGAGGGTGTGATAGTTTCCAGCGGATGGGTAATCCTGGTCGGGCAGATGAAATGTCGTTATAGTCCCAACTAGCTCTTAAGCCCTTTAAAAAATGGGTTATCGATTTTGTTGGGCCATTTAATCCGCCTTCACAGCAGAAAGTTCACATTTTGGTTTGCACAAAATACGTAACAAAGTGGGGAGAGGCATTGGTTGTTGTGAAAGCAACGAAACATGTTTTCTTGGAATTATTATTTCAAGAAATTATTGCACAATATATAGCTCATAGAGAGATAGTTTTAGATGGAGGGGCACAATTTACATCACATGTGATAGAAGGACTCATGAAGAAATATGGAATCAAGCATAGGGTAACATCTCCATATCACCCTCAGGCGAATGGTCAAGTCGAAAAAACAAACAAGGTACTAGAGAATACTCTTACAAAGACTGTAGTGAACCATCACCGGAATTGGGTTGAAAGATTTCCTGAGGCATTGTGGGTGTATAGAACAAAAAGGTGAAACACAACAGGGTTTTCACCATATGAGCTTGTCTATGGTAAATCCCATTTGTTTCTAGTGGAATTCAAAATTAAGATGCTTAGGACAACCCTTGAAGTAGGTTTAGATCTTTCATAAGCCTAGAAACATCAATTGGAACAATTGAATGGGTTGGATGAAATTTGTTTGGTAGCTAGCCAGAATACTGCTGCAATCCAGCAGCAATGAACTAAATGGAATGATAAAATCATTAAGAAAAGGGTGTTTCAAAGAGGGGATTGGGCATTACTCTATGATTCTCAGTTCAAGGATTTTAAGGGAAAACTCCGCTCCAGGTGGATAGGACCATATTAAGTTGACATGGTGTTCGATAATGGGACTGTTAGACTTATCACAATTGACGAGGCACATACTCCTTTGATCATGAATGGACATCACCTCAAATTATATCACTGCCCAGTTTCAAGAGACTCCTTTATTAAATATCTCTTTGATAACTCTGGTTTTGAAGTTATTAGTGTAGGGAATTCCTCCTTTACACCCCTGATTTCATTATATATATATATATATATATAATATAGATATATAATATATATATAAAATAATATATATAAATATATATATATATATATATATAATAGTATATATATATTAAATATATTATATATATATATATATATATATATATATATATATATATATATATAATATATATATAATATAATATAGATAATGAAATATTGTTGCTATATCAATATTTTTCTTGCAGGTACCTCACTAGCGCTGTTACTCCTCTGGTGCTGTTACTCCGATGATGATAATTTTGTCTAAGTACTTCACTGGTGCTATTAATCCTTTGGTGCTATTAGTCTGATCGTGGAGATTTTGAGTGAGTACTTCACTAATGCTGTTACTCCTCTGGTGATGTTACTCCATGGTGATGACGATTTCATCTAAGATTCTAGTGCGGTTACTCCTCCGATGCTGTTACTCCTTCGGTGTTGTTACTCCACCAGTGCTGTTACTCCATCGTGATTTCGTCTAAGTATTCCAGTGTTGTTACTTCATCGGTGCTGTTACTCCATCGTGATTTCATCTAAGTATTCCGGTGTTGTTACTCCATCGCAATTTCATCTAAGTATTCTGGTGCTATTACTCCTCTGGTGCTGTTACTCCGCTGGCGCTGTTACTCTGTTGTGATTTCGACTAAGTGTTGAAGCGATGCTCTTACTCCTCGGGTGTAGTTACTCCCCGATGTTATTACTCCTCTGCTGTTGTTACTCCATCAAGTTAAGTTGCTAAGTACGTCCCTGATTGACTTTGTGGATTTGATTAATAATTCATGTGACACGGCTTGATAGGACCGTGGACGGTCATCCCTTAGTTGGGGGGAGGTACTATGGTAAATGAAAAGATGCTATAATAATGACTTATTATTATTTTTATTAAACCTTGTGCTAAGCACATTCACTCCATGATTTTCCACAATACTTTGCACAATACCCATATGCATTGGGACTTTAAGTTAGTACTGTTGTACTAATGAATGGTCCTTTCCAACACTGCAAAGTAATTACCATTATTACCGTCCATTATCATCCATTATCCGCCATGATTTTTCCATATTTCATTGTGTTCCTTCTGATTTTCACTCTCACTGCACCCCATAGCTATCACATCTCTCACTGCAAATATACTTGCTGACACTCCTTCTCGATGATCTACTGTTACTCCAAAGTGCTATTACAGAGGCCCATTGGAGAATGGGTGGACAGGCTGTGAGACATGAACCAAAGACTATAGAGCAGGGTCAATGTAATGTAGATGTCTAGCATGTTTTTTTGGATGCAGGGTGGCATGTGTATTTTGAGAGGCTACAAGGATTTGATGAAGCAATGATAGTGGGATTTGCATTAAAATTGGAAGGAAATCATTCTAGAGTCCATGGGCTAGATATTTCCGTCATAGAGGAAGCTATTTCAATTGTCAATGGATTACAACAAGGAGGTCAAAAATGGTTCTCTTGGAAGTTTCCTGTGCCAGAGTTTCCGGAATTGTTTTTGCAGGCTGGGGATACAGTGGTCCAGAAAGGAAGAGGGTATGATCGTAAATCTCTACCATATCCGTGGGGTGAGGTGGTGTATCTTGTTATGTGGTATGTTACCTGCGAAGGTTATTTCTCTACATTGCTTAAGTATCATTTCAAACTCCTTGCATGCCTTCAGTTTCGATATACACAAGGTCTTGCTTTAGACATGGCATACTTGCAATGGAGTAGTTCACTTAATGTCACAATCTACTCGACGTCTCGACAACCATTAGCAATTCTCAGAAATCATGGGTTGGTTAGATTATTGGTGGTTCATGCTCTGTCTCAAACCTCTATGGCTTGGCCATAATTCATCGAGCTGGAGGAGGAAGAACTTGCGGGTATGTTACCTGCAGGGGAAGAGGAAGAAGACATAGTAGTGGAAGAAGAGGCCACAAATGACATTGTTCCAAGGTCACCTGTTAGCCTAACATAGATAGATGCAATGGAGACAGAAGAGAGTGTAGTCGATGTTGCTCCATAAGAACCAGTGTCGATTGCCCATCTAGGAGGCGAATCGCCACCCTTGGATGCAGTTACAGGTGGTGCTAACACACAAGAACCATCATCACCTGTCCAAACAATTGAAGAAATTTTGGTTGAGAATATAGGTGGAGCTGTTACATAAGAACCATCACCACCTGTCCAAATAATTGAAGAACTCTTGGTTGAGAATGTACCTGGTGCTATTACATAAGAACCAACACCACCTGTCCAAGCAATTGAAGAAATTCTAGTCAGAAATGTAGCTGGTGCTGACACACAAGAACCAACGCCAACTGTTCAAACAATTGAAGAACATGTGGTTGAAAATGTAGGTGGTGTTGTCACACAAGAACTAGCACCACCTGTTCAAATGAATGTGGAACCTTTGGGGGAAACAGGGGCCACATTTGACACCACTCCACAAGAGATGGTGTCGGTTGTTGGGCAAAATGAAAACTTGGAAGAATCACAGGCAGGAAAGAAAAAGGGAGTATATAATAGTCGGTGGACATAGAAGAAGAGGAAGGAGGGCCTTTATCAATAGGAATTGAGAGAATGAAAATAGATAAAATTATTACTCATTCTCCTTTTCTTGCATCTTTTCCAAGAGGGGCAAGGAAAACCCATTCCTCTAGATGCATGGAGAAAGAAGAAGCTTCTCCCCTACTCCTAAAATTTGTTGGGAAAGCTAAGGGAACCATTATTAACATGATTATTCAAAAACCAGTGTTGATTGGTTAAATAATTGAGAAAATTGAAGGGTTGGAGGTTGACACTATCACACAAGAACCAGTGCCATTTGAAGGACAAAATGAAGAAGCTATGGTTAGTATTACTTCTACAAAAATTATTCTTGAGCAAATGGGAGAGGATGTTGCTGATCAGACTAACCCACAAGGGCTAGAAGCTAATCTTGAGAAGATGGAGGAAGATGATGTTGACTAGACTAACTTGCATGGGTTAGAAACTAATCCTAAGTAGATGGAGGAGAATGTTGCAGATAAGATGAACCCACAAGGGTTAGAAACCATTTGCTGGGATTGGGTCCCCTAGGTTAGTTTAGGGATAGATAACCCAAATTTTGATACAATTTTGTAAATGATGTAAAGTCTCCATGAGTTGTGGATGAAAAGCATGTAGATCACTAGGAGTCAAAGAGGCTTAGCCCCTTGCTATGGATACATTTTGGGTCAGTTTTTGAGATTCACCCATGGTTCGAGGACCATGGAATTGCATGAAAAAAGTCTATAAATAGTGAGTCTTAGTGAAAGGAAGAGAAAACTAGAGGGAACTAAGGTAGAGGATTGGGTTGATTGAAGAGTCTTGAGTAGGAGCTAAGGCATGAAGGCTCTGCTTCCTATGCTTAGATAGGGAAAGAAAGGCTCCGTAGATGAGTGCATGGAGGCCTAGGTAGAGTCCAAAGTTGAGTGCATGGACATTTGACTCCATAATTTGTGAATTGAAGATCAATAAAAGACTGTTTTCAGAAGAATTATTGATTATTTCTGTTATACTTGTTAATGTTATATCCTGTTTATAAATGAATTGTTTTATGAAATACTTGTTGAATTCTACACGATTATCTTGATTCTATCTTAATAATGTACGCAATGCATGTTTAAACACTTCCACAAAGACTCTGGTGATTTCTCTTATGTTTTCTAGCGAATCAAGTAGATCTATGAAAACTCCAAGTTAGGATTTCTTTATGATGCACATAAGTAGGTGAATCCTCTATTAAATGTCCATAAGGTCTGGTCGCAGGCATTTGCGAAGCCCTGAAGGCCATTTTAATTAAGTTGTAGTAACAAGCCCTAGGATTTTAGCGATCTGTGCGAAGGCAGATCTGAGGCCTTGAAAGACATCACACTAGTCTCTGGATGCAAAAACTTGGTTCTTGCATCCCCCCATACTGCTTCAGATGAGGCTGCAGCCTGTGCTACGCGGGTTATTGCTGAAAGGGCCAATAGTGTAGGGTTTTATTGGTTGGCGCAACTAACTCCGAACTTGGGTCAGGACCCCCTAAGCCAACAAATGGTTCCATTGTCGGGACCGGGATTTGCTTGAAAGAGATGTGTGATGCGGCATAATTGGAATCCGACCAAGAAATAAATTGAAAAGTGGTTGGATCACAAGATTCACGAGTTCGCAGCACAAGAAAACAAGAATCCATGCCTGTAAAAGGAAGAGTGGTTGAACAGGTACCTGTATATAGAGATACACAAGATCTTCTTTTGCACCTTCCCCATTGAATTGTATGAGTGGTTAGCTAAATTGATAGACGATCAAGGAAGTTGGAAGCTCGATAGTCCTATAGTGTGGACTCCAGAATTAGTGCGACAACTAGAAGCCTTTGAAAACAAGATCCCGTGGGTTGTCTATCATTGGATCGATCGAATTCTAGGAGGATTTTTTTACAGAATTTGCAGTTGATACCTCAGTTAGCTATAGCGAAGATTCTTCAAGGGACCGTGAGGTAAGTATTTAAGATCATTGAATACTTGGATTAAAATGCTATTATGTGAAAAATGGATGATGGCATTACCTTGACATTCAGAGCTATGCGAAGTGGAAGATTATTTAGAAATCGCGAAGGAACAAGACCAGAGTATAGTCCCTTGATTAGACCTCCTTTAAGTGACGACGAAGGGGTGGGGCAGACTACGTCATGCATTGCTGTTCAGCTAATCACTCAGGGGATTCCTAGAACAAACCATCCATCTGCCCCATTGCCGCCTCCACCTCCACTGCATACACCTTCGCCCACACCTCCACCACATACACCTTCGCTCACACCTCCACCTCCACCACCACCTTTCAATATGGCGAACGCAATGAAAATGCCGATCTTCGAGGGAATGGGAAGTGAAGATCTTGAGAAGTACTGGTTTGTTGTGAATGCTATATGGATAACTCAACATATCGCTGATGATAATATAAATAAAGTATAGTTGGTTACCACTTTGCAGGATTGTGCGCTAACCTGGTACATTAAGTATTGCTTTGATAATCCTCTTGCAACACTAGCAGAGACTAAGACGACTTTCAACAAAGAGTTTAATAAACCTAAATCTGAGTCATAGTCAGTAATTGGATTTAAATAGATCATGATGAGGGTCGAGGAGATGCCTTGGGAATTTGATCAGAGGTTGAAGTGTTAGATCAGAGAGGCTAACATGCATATCAAATATAGCTAGCATCGTGAATGGTTTATAGTGTCACTTTTTACCCACTTAAGAATTGCTCTGTGCCGAAAAAATATAGAAGCACAGGCAGAAGCCTAGGAGATTGTGATGAGGCTACATGCATCACCTATTCAGAATACGAACATGGGAATACAACAGATCCAGTCATAGTTAGAAATCTTACACTTAGAAATATAGATTTTAAAGAAAGACAAGGAAATTAAGCCTGAAGTACACGCGAAAGTTTGGTGTTTGAAGTGAAAGAGCCATAAGCATGATAAGGATCATTGTCCCATGTACACAAATTATATTACAGGAGGGGGGCCACTTCCCCTAAAGCCAGAAGCCCCAGTAGGGCTGAGCATGGGGGTTGTGCTGTGGTGTGCTATTTGTCAAGTCACTGGGAAACATGCAATGGATAATTTCCATTTACTTTAGAAGTTTGTTCAGACACCCCAACAGTCATTCTGTAATTTCTAAAATCTGTGGGCCATGATGAGTGCCACTGTCGAAGCTATGAGTTGATGATGGAAATAACACCTATGTACTGTATGCAAGCAGAAACTCGACCTCTAGATCAAGCCACCAGAGGAGCACGCAGAGTTTGTTAGGGTCGAGGACGGGGCTTAGGAGGAGGAGGACCTGGTAGAGGTCGCAGTTAGATTATCTGCTACAACTGCGGAAAACTGAGGCACTATGCGCGAGACTGCCAGAATCCTATATACTCGTGATGTCAATATTGCAGATTGTTATACCATACTATAGAAGAATTCCCTATGCTAATATCTAAAATGCAAGAGAAGAAAACACAGCTTCAGCAACCGACGCATAATTCACAAATGATGAGAGCTAAGCCCCAAAAAGAAGATCAAAGTGTTAATATTGTGCTAAGAAGTGGAATAACGAATAGTGCTGATAAAGGTAAACAAACTGAAGAAGAAGGATGGGTCCATAAAGCACAAGAGAAAGTAGCCACCTTTGAATTTGATCGCACTAAGGAAAATTTTATGGAAGCCAAGAAGAGCTTTGCAGAGGCCTCCACCTTAGGAAGCTAGGGCAAGATACAAGAACTCAGGGCACCTACAAATGTTGATCCTTATGTACTCACTACATTTTTGGAGACCTGCATGAAACTATTACATGATAGCAAGGCTGTGGAAGGCCTGCAGGAAGTAATAAATAAATGCGCCAACAAAGAGAAAGCCACTGATGGACACCGTGTGGTCAGAAATATTGGCAAGCATAAGGCACAAATAGGGCGAGAGATGAGGCTAACAACACAAATAGGTGATTATGAGATGGACCAGGTCATTTTGGATTTAGGGTCCAATGCGAATGTATTACCGAAACAGAAATGGGAAATGATGGGGAGAACTTTACTGCAATGGTCTCCAATTCATCTCAGGATGGTGAAACAACAGAAAATCATCCCCATGGGATGATTATATGGGGTAATGGTGGATATCGAAGGTGCGAGTGCGATGGCAGAATTTTAAATTATAGAAATTGTCGATGACAGTAATCCTTACCCTGTACTCCTGGGAATCGATTGGAATACTAATATGAATGGGGTCATCAATTTGAAGAAAAGAACGATGTCATTTGAAAGAAAGTAGCTTAGGTTATAGTGCCTCTGGACCCTACAGAAGGGACATGCTATACTGAACCAGTCTGTGATTATGAAAAAAGTGACGATGAAGTGGATCAATTTTACAAGGTAACAACACGAGATTGGGATTGGATCAACTCGATGATAGCTGGGCACATCGCATGGGAGCGGGAGAGTTCCCGCACCTTTTATTTAGTCGAAGAGTTAGAGAATTGGTAGAATTATTTACATGAAGTTTCTACATTGCAATGCAATATGATGACAAAGTCGTTGTGCTGTGTTTTGTTGGAGATAAGAAAATTACCTTATTATGATGGTTTAACTGACGTAGATTTGTTTTTGGAGGAATTTGAGTGTGAGGTCCCTGAGGTCCATCGCTTCCAAGAATTAGAGTTGGCACTGCATGCTACACCTGTACGATGGTGGGGTTTGCACAAGGATAGTTTTTCTGGAAGATGAGATTACATAAGAATGATGAAGCTATGGTTTGGAAGTGATGACACCAGAATTAATGAAAAGTATAATGGAAGGGACGATCTACTTAATCACCCAGTGAAGTGGACTAATGCATGGGGAATAGAACCATAGCCAGAATGGGTACACATATTTTTTCATACCTTGGACACCATTCCCATGAATTGGTATCTGGAAACGGAGCTCTGCCATGGCACTGCAGAGTGGGATGTATTGAAGGAAGGGTTCTTATTGACTTTCAACTTTGAATATTTCTTTGCAAGCATCAATGAAGTGCTACAAGAAATTAAGGTAGTTATCTTCATAGCTCCGAAGGAACCTATGGAATGGACCCAACCAAACTGGAGCAGCCAGTTATGCCACGCATTATAATGCTATAATGTAATTTCTAAAGAGGGAGAATATAACCCAAGCCTACATCAATATTCTGGAGGTAGAAGGGCATCATGCAGTCAAAGGACCACAAATAGAAAACCTAGACATCTCCGCACCTTTGAAAACAAAGAAAGTAAACATTGGCACTAAGGAAGAACTAAAGTTCGTGAAAACTGGAGGTTACTGGGACAATGCTACAATAGATAAAGTTTTTGAATTATTCCACGAATACTAGGATCTATTTCCAACTAAGTTTTCAGATCTAAAGGGAATAATCATTGATTTGGGTGTTATGAAGATCAAAACGAAGCCAGACGCGAAGCTTATTAAATAGAAGCCTTACTGGCTTAATCCTAAGTATAAGGAAAAGGTTCGCTAGGAGCTAGATAAGATGCTGGAAGAAAGCATCATAGAACCTGTTGAAGAATCCGATTGGGTGAGTGTTACACATTATTTTGTCACGCCTCCTGCAATTCCCTATGACATACCCTAAATTTCTTGAAACATGACCATTATAAAGTACACTCATCCATGTATACAACTCATATCCCTCCTTTAAATTTGTTTGGAAAATATCTTGAGCTTTCCTTGAAGAAATAGCTCTTAAAACCCTAAAATGAGGATCATCACTCTTATGAAGCTAAAAACCACGATGATCACATGTTGCATCGTGTTTGATATGTGATGGCATCGCTTTGTTCCCTTGCATACTTGTGATGATCCCAAAAAGTAAATTTTCCGAAGGAGGATGAGACGATTCGTGATCTAGAGGCTTATAAAGTGGCGAGCTGATGGTAGTTTTAGATAGATGAGGTCAAATTCTCCTAATTTGACCTTTTTGCCTTATCCATATGAGCTACCTCCTTGAGATGTGGGTCTAATACTATCTTTGGAGGAGTCCTAACTACCTCTCCCAGCCTATAAATTCCTCCTCTCCCATTCCCAAATGGTTGGTCTATATCCATTTGCACGCCTATGATGAGCTTGTGCTTAAAGGCTATTCATTAGACTTGGAGAAGGAGTGTTTGGAGAGTTTCTTGGCTTGGACTTGGATTACCACTCAAGGAGAGCCTTTCAACATCAAGGCTATGGTTGTAAGCTTCTCTCTATTCTTTAAATAATATACAATTGCTGGTTCATCTTCCCAAAATATATATGTTCATGTATGTATTAGCTTGGCATTCCTTAATCAGTTAAGTAGGTTGTTATTGGATTTGCTATTGGTTTTGGCATGCTTTGTTGTCTGTTGATCACTTGTGTAGGTACATAAGTGTTGAGAGAAGCAAGAACAAGTTCATGACACAAGCGGTTCGAGGTCCTCAACAAAGGAAATCAGAATAGCATTAGAGCGAGGTAGGTTATCTCTTTCGTTCTACTTTTCAATTATAACCTAGGAATATGTCTAGTTGATTGTCACTTTAGTTGCTAGACCCACTCATTGGGATAAAGGGATTATCTCTATCCAAAGAGAGGATTAACCTTGTCAACAAAATGGTGACTCCACTGGGGACCCTATGACCCTTTCCTCCCCTTTCTTGACCTTGTATTTTGAGGAGTTTGATCAACCATTCACTTTTAGATTTCATTGCTTGTCTATAGTCAGTCTCACTTTCTGGAAGATGTCTGAAGGTTGTTAATTTGAGTTGTTCTTGAATATTTCGAGTTTTTTATTATTTTATTTTTTTATCGACCATCACAGGTTTGACCTTGATAGTCACAATTGCATTGCGGTTTTGTTGATTATAGTAGAGATGATTGCTACTTTCCTCTTACAAGTGCGATGATTGTAGAAAATTAAGAAATATAGGGCTTGTCTTCTCATTTTTGGTTTTGTTTACCTTATCCCAGTGATTTACTAGTGTGATTTTGGTTGAATCTATTATTTTCTAATTGCAATAACCTTTTAACTTGGTTTTAGTGTCCTTGAAGTTTGATTAGCCTTTTAGGGTTTCTAGGTCTTCTAGGTCAACCTTCGTCCTCTCTTTGGTCTTTACATCAGAGATCAGAGATCAATTGTCTATGTTAAAGAGTCTTTGTGTGTTCAAACATCCTTTGTAGATCACTTTTGGTTCTTGTGCCTTGAACTATTTTCATTAGTAGTTACAGTGGAAGTTTCTTAAGTTCTCTTTGACAAATGAAAGATTACAAATCGATTGTCTTGTTGGAATCAAAAGGAAGTGTTTTCTTTGAATTTTGTGTTTCGAAAAGTGAAAGTGAAAGTGTTATTCTTTTCATAGTTTTCGAAGAATTTTGAGTTGCATTCAAATCATTGATGTGAAAGAGATTTTCATATTTTTTGGCTTGCTTGCATTCTCTTCTACTTTTTCACTGGATTACATTAGTTGCATTTTGAAAAAGAGAAAAAATCATCATTATATCTTAAGGAATTTTTTCTTTAAGGTTTGTTTTGGCATTGCATGTGCTTATCATATGAAAGATTAGATTTCATATTTTTCCTTTAGCATTTGAAGATTGTCATGGATGCACTTTTGCATTGGGTTTGATGCATGATGCAAAGCATGCTTTCCTAGTTTTCGGACGACTCATGGTTAGCCCGACCCTACACTCCTAGTTATGTAATCCCTTAACTAATGTATTGTCCCATAGTAGCTTCATGTATATCTCTAAAAAGGTAGTTATCATAGAAGGATCCATTTTTGGCTCAGTTTGATTCTTACTACTTGAAGTAAAGGCCTCCGCAAAGCTCTTCTTAGCTTCCATAAATGTCTCCTTTGCGCGTTCCAATTCAAACTCAGGTTTCTTTGTAGGGGCCTTGCAAACCCATGTATTCTCCTTAGGTTGCTTCCCCTTATCTTCGCTTGTGGTTGCACTACTTCTGAGCACCATGTTCATGTTGGGGTCTTCCTCACATAGTTTAGATCTCATCATTTGGATGTTATGCATTGGAGTAGACTGAAGCACTCCTTTCTCATGCATCTGTACAATTAGTGTGGGGCAATCTACCACTTCATGATCAAACTGATAATAGTACAGAAAACATGTTCTGGTCAGGTTCATACAGTCACATGCGTACTGCTCAGGTCCTCCACAATTGTAGCAGATTAATTTTCCACAGACTTGTCCGTTTCCCATTCCTTCTCGTCCTCATCCTCATCCCTAGAACCCATCGCACGCTATTGTGGTGGCTAGATCCTGAATTTATGCCTCAGTCTAAATGTTGTAGGCAGGTTTTCGATCCATCAACAATTCATAACTCTGATAGTTTCATTCATCATGGCCCACCGATCTACAAAAAATGCAAAATAGCTGTTAGGGGGTATGTTTAAACTTCTGCAATAGATGATAGTTTTCCATCGTATGCTTTCTTCCCACTTGACATATAGCGCACCAGAGCACGGGCACCACACTTGGTCCTACCTACACCTCATGTCTCAACAGCATTGGCCCCCCCATGCCAAATAGTTCACGAATACCGAACAATAATCCTTATCGTGGCCTTGGCTTCTACATTTTATGTACCACACTTCTTCTCATTCTACTGACCAGGGCGCCCTATCCTATTTCAAACTCTGCATCTCCAAGCATAGGTTTTGGAGTTGCACGTTGATCTTTTGGACTCCCAAGCCATGATCCTATATCAGAGTTTCATGCAAACTCATTGCAATTTTCAGTGCTTCTGCTTGGGTTGAAAGCTTCTGCTGTGATAGCGCTATCCTCATAGGTGGTGTCAAAGACGCCAAAAACCACATGCTATGTTGCGCATTCATTAGTGTCATATTAGCCTCATGGATTATGCTCTTCAATATCTGATCCAAATCCCAGGGGGTTTTGTCTGGAAGCATTGCGATTTCCTTAAATCCGATGATCGACTGCGTATCTGATTTCGGCAGCTAAATCCTTTGTTTAATGCAATCTATATTTCCTCTATCCTGGCATTGGGATGATCATTCGAGTGCTTGAGATACCAAGTCAATGCATGATCTTGCAGCGCACTTACCAAGGTGGCCTTCTTAGTGTTATCATTCGTAACTCCGTGTGCTTCCCACACTGCTCATACTACGAACAAAAACTGATCTGGGTCTTCAATCCCTACTCCTTTGAATATAGGCAACCTGATCACACTCACCATGCTAAACCGCTGGTTCAATGGAGGTGGTGTGGGTGAAGATGGGGGTGAAAGAGGTGACGCAAGTGGTGGTGTTAGCGGGGATGATAACTATGGAATGCATTGCCTTATCAAACTGACTGCACTCCTTGGAGAAGCCCAACTGCATTCTTCGTCATCCTCTCTTGGAGGTGAAATTAACGGACTATTTCCTAACCGTTTGATACCCTTGTAGGCCCTCCCACTCTGCGTCATTGCACTCATTAATGGATTCGCATCACCCAGTTTTCACATAACAACATCTTAATCCAGGTATTTAGGGATTTGATGTACCTACCTCGCAATTCCTTGAGAAGGCGATGCTCAACTTCGTTGTAGCTCATGGTTGTGTCTATCACAAACTCAGGGATAGACCCTCCTATTATCTGAGCTAGCCAATGATCTACTCCTCACGTGATTTTATCTTCAGAAGCCTCTAGCCTACGCACCAACTCTGGAGTCCACACTAACAGTTGATTGAATTTGCACCTTCCTTGATTGTCAGCTAGCCTTGCGATCCACTCATACAGTTTTGACGAGAAGGATGTGAAGGATATCTCATGGATTTCTATGTATATGTAGTGATCTAGCCACCTCTTCTCAGATATCTACAAAATTTTTCTTTCCTATACCACGAACTTGTGAAGCTCATGATCTAACTAATCTTCAATCTCTTTCTTCATAGGGTTCCAGTGTTTCGACATCAAACATCTCTTAGGCAGATCCTAGTCCTGGAAAAGTGTTAAGTGGATAAATCGTTCTTGCATACAAGACCGATCTCCCTAGTATCAATTGATATCTAGCAACAAGTAGGACAAGAAAATCTACTTTTCTCTAAACATATTTCGATTCATTAATAAAAACTAAGAGGTGTTTTATAGACCCTACCTTAAGTTCAACGCTAGTTTGTGGCAGCCTTGCTCCAACAGCTTCAAATAGCTTCGTTTTAATAACCTGCAAACACAAACAAGCACACATCAAAGAACACCTACATAGCTAATATAATAAATCATGTTCATCATAGTGATCAAGGAATCTATGAAATAAACCATTAAACACAGCTTATTGAGAAAAATAAACTTGATTGTATTAACTTTGAGAAAGAAGAAATTTACAACCTTGGTGCCTTGATGCTGTACAAGCTCTTCCCACGGTCCAGGCAAGAATCTCCTCTACTTTGACAAGCCTCACTCTCTCCCAAATGAGATCAAAATGTATGTGATCTTTCCTCTCAAAAGCTCAATTAGGTAGACTAAGTTCTAGCATCATATACCCTCAAAAATATTCAGCTTTCAACCTCCCTAGTAACCAGTCCAAAGCTTCATTTTATAGTGCAAGGGAAGGAGGTTACAGGTCCACCATTGAAGGGATAGAGTCCTACTTCAAGGGGATAAGCTCCTCACATCAAGGGGTTAGCTCCTTAAGGAATGGGATGCATGCATCCTCAAGGAGCGAACTTGCCAGCACAAGATTCCCTCTAGAAGCTTCCAGAATTGACTCAAAGTGAGTTTTTAAGAATAAACTTGTGCCTTTTTAACTTTTACAGGGGTTCGCACCCATACATGTAGATACAGAGCGGCCAGGTGCGCAGGGGACATGACTAGTGGGTGAGGCACCGCAGGTAAGGCTAAGAGAAAGTGCGAAACCAGAGCTTTAGAGATTTTTAAGGACTTTCTCTCATTTTCAAAGCTTGATATGCAGAGCTGAGGTTTAAGACTTGCAAAGGAGGTATGTATGAGTGGTGATAGACTCATATTGATTACAGAAAGCCATGGTGACAATTTTTCGTGTAACAGATTGCCCCCTAAAGTGTGAAGTCTGTAATAGATGAGGATGGTTTTATCATCTATGAAGAGTGAAGTACTTTATCATTTCAAGGATCTTCCTGTGGATACCCCGGTTGGAACCTGTAAAAACATTCAATGCAAAATATATATATGATCATATCATCGTTGAGGTAGGCATTCCCATACTCAGATCAAAACTGACTAGAAACTATCTAAACTGCTCTGATACAGGAATGATTTTGTAATACATCACACATATAGACATATGTAGACACAGTATGGGCACAACCATCTGTTTATGAATAGTACATTGTATAATGAATAACAAAATTCCTTGCAGCCTGGATGGTGGAAACTAGATCCAGGGTCTTCATTTCTATTTCCCAAACTAGTACGATTCTATCCATGTGAATGAATGTGTCGAAGTTGAACATGGTAGAAACCACTTGATTACTGGTCAATGATGTAAACCGTTAACAAGTGTGAGAGGAACCACTAGTAATGTCAATGGCCCTCAAAGTACTCAGTACAATCCATGAAATGTGAATGAATGGGTCAATGTCGAACACGTCACAGAATCCTTTGATCGAAGGTCAATGATGCAACATGTCGTCAAAGGCGAGAAACTTGCCATTGAGGCATGCAGATTCCAAGGTACTGACGATTTCTAGATCATCTTTCTAGATACTGAGTTGGAGTCGATAGAAAGCGATCCGTTGTAGGCAAGCCCACAACACGAAATCTTAGATCAAGTTTTGAAGAAATGTATTTGGTAAGGACTAACTCAGGGATGGTCAAAATGGATGACAGATATTTTGCAAATAATGGTTTATTTGAACTAACCTCTTGAACACATAACGACACTACAGATGGTTTGGTTATAATTGACCCAAAGCTAATACCCAGAAACTGGCTGAAGACTTTCAAAATGGTTTGATTAACTGTTAGGTAAAGGATTTCCCAACCCAGGTGAATGAAAAGTGTTGTGTTCAAGAGTGGTTGATTGCTTTTCAAAAGACAAAGTATAAAAATCAAGTTCATTTTTCTCTCTTTTACCCCACCATTTCTGGCAAGTACCTCTTTATTTTTGACAAGCTTGAGGAGGATAACATTTGCTTGGTTATAAGCTCATCCTTTGGATGAGTCCAACTTAGTTTAAGATTCGAACCCTAAGAAGGAGTGGTTCGTTCCTGTTTGTAATTGAACAGGTCCTTTACTGTTAAATTTTAACAAGTCCAGTATAGGAGAAACTTGGCGTTTTTCAAATTTAGGGAGTCATAAGAAAAACTTAAGAAAACTCCATGGTTGTCCTTTTTCGTAAATTTGTGTCTCCCAGGACCGAAAAAGTATAAAATAATACTTGAGAGAACCGCTTGACCATTACGATCAAGGAGTACTTTTCATAATTAGTGCCTTCAATCTGAAGAAGTAAAAAAGCGATAAAAAACATGTCGTTTTATTACCAATATTGAACTTGAAACAACAAAAGTCCGGCAATCTTTTCATGTTTATACGATCAGAAAAGAGCTGTAAGTGGATCGTCTTTTTAATTACGTTTTAACGAGTCTAAAAAGAAAAACTCGGCAATTTTTCATATTTTACGAGTCAGAAAAGAGCTTAAAGATGACTCCTATGTGTTTTTTTTGAAAATGACCAATTCTCCCTGAACACCCAATATTCTACACAAAAACTGCAAACATTACTCATATCTGTTTAAAAATGAATAAAAATGTACCAAAAGTGACCTTTTCAAAGTGAAAAATAAATAAACAAAAAAATAATTTATTCAAATAATCTTATAAAAAGGGCTTTTACAAGTTCATTTTCATCGTTTGGCTTTGGAGTAAAAAGTAAGAGCTTTTGGTAAGAAAACTTCCTATGAAGATTGCGGAAAATCCGATTGTTGGAATTGAGAACCGTTCTCTCTAGGTAATCCACATCATCCCTGACTTGCATTTCATCCATTTCATTTTCATTTTTAGGGCTTTAAAATTCATTTTTTGAGGAAATTATGGTTAAAAATCGCTCGCGGTGGTTGCGCAGGTGTAGCATGTATACCATGCAAACCCCAACTTTTTCGTACAAACGAAACAGTCGGGGTCCTGCACCTGCCCTTAAGGACGAGTGAAAACCTATGCACAGTCCCTAACATGGCAGGTGTGGACCCCGTGAAACGCGTTTGAAACCCTATAATTTCTCATTACTGCCCAAATATTTTGAAATCATAAAATTCTAAACCGCTTATTTTGCAATGCAAATAGACAAGATGCTTATTTGGCAGGAAAGAGAACACGAAGATGTGGATCAAGCCGCATTACTCCATCCACCTTCATTATAGGCTTTAAGAGCATGTAGACTACTGAAATTTTGGGCCATACCTGACATGAGGGCACATGTAGACTTTCTACAATGGCTGGTAGACAGGTGGAGCACGCAGGACCAGTGTTTCATTATTGGAGGGCACCGGCTCGAAATCAAGCCATAGGATATTTATTTTCTGACTGGTTTGCCGAAGAGAGGTGAAGGATAATCTCTATTTGGATCTAGGCCAGGTGGCTAGTCTATCACTAGTCTCCGACTAGAGTTTTGCAATGTCCAAACTGCGAACAAACGGATAGATGTTAAGACCATCACCTGTCCAGAACTTAAAGTGATCACATTTACTTTCACCAAACTATGTGGAAGCGTAGCATTGCATTTAGCTACCGGTTCCCAGATGCGCATGGCAGTAGACTGCTTTCGAGGCACCATCTTCAACTGGTGCGATGTTGTGTTGGCCAATGTGAAAGGCCAACTGACTAGGGCAAAGAATGGACAACTAAAGAACTTTGGATATGGTTACTTAGTTGTGAGCTTTGCCCTAGAGAGGGTACCTATGCTGGTTCCACAACAACTTACCATTGAGGCTGGACTTCCCCGAGATCCCTGGATTATGCACTGGGTTGTAGTCATGGCCCGCCATCCTGAGGAGGGCACCGAGGTTGTTCGATCCTCACCTGAGTATTTTTGCTGGTTGGGAAACCAAATTTTCGTGATACAAGATTTTCCATATGCTGGGATGGATTATTGTGGTGATCCAGACATGGATCTTCCACCAGGAGAGCAATGGGATGATACAGGTAAAACTGTTTTCAACATTTTCTAAATTATATATATATTTTTTGTTTTTTAAATCGTCCAAAAACTGATAGTAAAAAGTTTTAAATGCAGATGTGGGTCCGTGGCGACTAGTCGCTCTCCCAACTTATGAGAGAAGACACCCAACTGCTGCAGCACCGACCCCACAGGACTAATCAGTGGAGACCTTGGCTGAATTGGAGAGTCATCTAGAGCGCTTAACAGTAGATATTCCAGAGACTAGCATAGATGATATTCCTCTTAGGCTTCAGCGCTATGTGATTGGGGTCCCAGGACCATTTAGGAGGTTCCTTTGTAGGGTAGCCTGAGCAGTGGTTTCTTATCGTGCTCATCATCAGGGATAGGATGATCACCATTGTAGACTTCATATGACATTTATATCTTTTTGTGCTATCATTTTTGCCGATCATAAGGTGTTTTTCAACCTATGATCGAAGACGATGTATATTTTGACACACTTCTGTGCTATGATATATCGCTATTACTGGTTATATTGTATAACATGTTTATGGGATGCTTTTAAATTTACTGTCTTGATTATTGCAAATGTTTATTTATCATATGAGAAGAAAATGCATCTGCTACTGTGTTTAAATATCTTGGAATATGTTGATATTCAATGTAGTCAAATTCACGTTCCAAGAGATGAACTCTCAAAAATAATCTTAATAATACTGGATTTCGAATTGCATAAACCCTGTTAAGCTGTAATACAATGAGTTCAGAATCTAACCTTACAATCAAACTCTGAATCCCAAATGATATGGATTCAGATAATAACTCAATCACTGCACTGTACTCTGCAATGTTATTCGTTGTTTGACCAAGTCTTACCCCATGCATAGATACTAACTTGTTAGTGGGTGAATAGATAACCCAGGCTGTGGAAGAAATATTCTGTGTACTACGACAGGCACCATTAGCAAAACCAATGTATGTTTGAGAAGATGTCAACATCTGTAATATCAAGAGTAAAACCAAGATAAGTAGGAATAATGACAAAACACACTCTAAAACTAGGCACACTTTCTAATCTAAAACACACCAACTAGAAGGAAACCTATTCTAACCAAAATCTCCACACCAAACTTTTAAGCATAATATCTTTTCAGGTAAAGCCCATTTCTGGGTTTACCTAAAGAGACACCGTAAAAATCTACTAATTCATAGGCCCCTTTAGCCAGCTTTCGCTTAACAACAAAAGGACCACGCCACATGGGTACAAATTTTCCAGCCCCTAGCTTATCATTAGCTTGATTGTATAATAAAACTAGGCTCCCTTCCGAAAAATTACGAGGTGTAACATTTCGATCATACTGAGTTTTTATCCTTTTTGCGTGAGTCTCGATTTCTAAAGAAGCATCACATCGATTCTCATCTAGTTGAGCTAAGTACAACAAACGTTTTTCCTCTTTGGAAGTGGCTGGAAGTAATTCTATGGCTATTTGCAATGACAAAATTTCGCATTCAATGGGTAACATGACTTCCAACCTGTAAACGAGTTGAAAAGGAGTGAACCCTGTTGATGTTTTGACTGAGGTTCGGTACGCCCAAAGCGCTGAAAATAACATGTTATGCCAATTCGACTGATGAATACCAATGATTTGTCGGATCATGGTGACTAGAACTTTGTTGATTGCCTCAACCAAACCATTAGCCTGTGGATAATATGGAGTAGAGTTATCGTGACATAGTCCAAGTTGATCTGCTAGATCTGTCATCATGATGTTTCAGAAATGGCTCCCATGATCAGTGATAATCGCTTGAGGAACACCAAACCTAGCAATTATATGGTTGAAAACGAAAATAGCAGCAGTTTTGTCGTCTGCCGAAAATGTAGGCATCGCCTCGGCCCACTTGGTAAAATAATCTACTACAAGGATGATATACGCATGCCCCCCAGCCGAGTGAGGGTTACATGTAATAAAATCGATACCCCATTTGCAAAAGAACCAACGAAAATTATAGGGTGGAGAGGAGCAGGTGGAGCACACATCTTTCGATCAAAAATTTGGCAATTGTGTCATTTCTGGACTGCATTGATACAATATTTAAATAAGGATGGCCAGAAATAACCAGCGTGCAATATCTTTTGGGCTGTGGCATACCCAGACATATGACTGCCACACGCTCTAGGGTGATAGTCATTCAGAAAATTTTCAGCTTCCTCATGAGTTAAACAACAACGAAAAACATAATCCACCCCACGACGATAGAGTGTATCTCTAATAATTTTGTATGGTTGGGATTGGAAACATATTTTATTTTGTTGAGATCATGAAATTTCAAGCTGAAAATATTGGGTTTGGAGATAGACAATTATATCCCCATATCATGGATCAAGAGTACTAATAAGAAACAAAGATTCATCTGCAAGGGAATCTTCTGCCATAGTTTCGGTATCAGTACGAGGGAAGTCACACATCAACTCCGCAAAAACCAAAGACTTCTTTGACTTGGATTTTTCAAATTCCAGGTCAAATTCCTGCAGGATAACAATCCATTTGGAATACTTGCCCCCTAGCAATTGTTTAGTCAAAATACATGTCACACGGTTACAATCATAAAGTACTGTGGTTTTGCGTAGTAGAATGTAATGACGAAAACGCTGGACAACTTGAACAGCTGCCAGAGCCAATTTCTCCACATGTGAATACTTAAGCTTAGTTGGATTCAAAGTTCGACTAAGATAGTAAATCACATGCTTAGCATTGAATTCATCTTCCTGAACTAAAACCATTCCAATGGTGGAATGAGAAGCGGCGAGGTACAAAAAGTAATCCTGGTTGTAGTTGGGAGGATGCAATAACGGTGCATGGGTCAACGTGTGTTTAAGTGCATCAAAAGATTTCTGAGCTATCTCATCCCAAAAGAATGGAGTATTCTGTTTCAACAACCTGGTAAAACCTTTCGTTATCTCGAAGTAGTTAGGAATGAATCGACGTAAAAAGTTTGCTTTCCCTTGCAAACTTTGAAGTTGGTGAAGAGTCGAAGGCGGAGGTAATTTAACAATGGCTTCAACCTTTGAGGGATCGACACGAATGCCGGCTTTTGAAACAAAAAATCCCAGCAAGCGACCCGTTTCTATACAGAAAACACATTTGTGTGGATTCAACCTTATTCGATAATGCCTACATCTCATAAAGATGGCTCGTAAATGAGTGAGATGATTGGCTCTACATAATGAATGAGCAGGTAAATCATCGAGATAAGGTTGCACAATGTGCTTGATGTTATGAAATGCGTAAGACATAGCCCTTTGAAAAGTTGCTCTGGCATTCTTCAACCCAAAAGGTAATTTACAATAAGCAAAGGTCCCCCATGGACAAATGAAAGCCGTTTTTGGTTGATCAGCAGGGAGTATGTTAATTTGATTATAACCAGAAAATCCATCCATAAAGGAGAAAATTTCACTGCTGGCACAATCATCAATTATTTGATCGATATAGGGAGTTGGATAATTGTCCTTTGGACAGGCTCATTAATATCCCTATAATCAATATATATTCTTATCGTTCCTTGCTTTTTGTTAACAGGAACAATATTCGATACCCAATCCGTTAAAGGGATCAGATATATAAAACCTGCTTTAAGTAATTTCTCAACTTCAGCTTTAATAGCAGCAACATTTCTTGGGTGTATTTGACGCAAACATTGCTGGACAGGTTTAGCATCCGGGTAAGTTTTGATTTCATGGACAACAATTGATGGATCGATTCCTGGCATTTCTTCATATGGCTAGGCAAACACATCGTAGAATTCTTGAAATAGGGCTTTATAAGTTTGGATTTCTCCGTCTGTACAAGAAGCACCTATATGAATGTTTTCAATAACTCCGGGCTTCACTAAAATGTTAATAGGAATGGTTCGAGAAATGTTTCCCAAATTAAACTCAAAATCAGAATGTTTCAATGGATTCTGTGGTTCCTTGACATAATCAGTGGTAAAAATAGATGAGAAATCATTTTCAAAATGATCAAGCTCAGGTAAAAATGAAGATCGATGATGAAGATCTTCCCATGGTAAATCATCAACAGATAAAATCTCACAAATCTGCTCATCAGTCTGAATAGTTTCGGAAAAGGTTGTTGAATCTAAGGTTGAGATTGAAAGTGATTCCTCATTGACCACATTCATTGGATTGATTTCGGTTGAACTAGAGTCGGAAAACGACTGTACTGCCTGATATGCAACTTCAAATGGACTCAAGGGTATGGCATCACCAAATGAGTCCACCTCGAAATTGGAAGGAATGATCCAAGGATCATCAAGAACAATAGTGTCTAATGAAATCATATGAATGGTTGCAAAAGGAGGCGATATGTTTGGAGGAGGAAAGGAAAAAGTTCCTAGTAAACCAGAATCTTTGACTAATCCCACCCCAACATCCTTGTAAGGGATAGTTGTTTTACTGACATGTTGAATACTCTTAAAAGAGGCTGGGTTAGATGAAAAGTAAGTCAACTGATCTATTGCAACGATCTTTCCATTATAAGGGAACTTTATGAGCCGAAAGACCGATGAAACAACAACAGTCATCGCGTAAGACCAACTGCGACCCAAGAGAAGGTTGTAATCTAGAGGGGCATAAACCACCTCCACGTCTAGATTAACAGTTTTACCTTCTACCCCTATAGGTAAATCCTACAAAAAGCCATAAGGATGAAACCCTCGGCCGTCAAAAGCCTTCAAAATCATTGGGGATTGGTTAAGTGTTGGAGAACCAAGCGTTTTCCAACACAAAATCGACATAATACACGTTGAAGCTCCCTCATCAATCACAGTCCGAAAGCAAGGCCTGTTTTTGAATAACACTGGGATCTGGAAAGCCATTTGGTGAGGTAAGCGAGGTGTACTATTTTCTAAATCGAAGATTATGAGGTTGGAATCCTAAACATCAACGACTCCTATAGCAGACAAAAGCAATTTACGCTGTGCTGGACATGATTGCAACACTTCCAAAGCCGACATTGCTGAAGGGGATATAGCTAAATCTTCAACAATGTTATAGTTTTGAGCAACTCTTGCATGTGGATTGAAAGCTGACTTTCGAAGTATACCTTTAACAGGCGATTTGATTACTAAGTCTAGATTAGGTTTCTCAATCTGTAGGGGATTGGAACCAGGAGGAGTTGAAATTGATGGGTTTGAACTAGAAGATTCTGGTTCCTTACCACCAACAGGATTCTTACTGCCATAGTCTTGCGATCATGTCGTAATCCTGACATGGGACATCATCATAATTGGTCATTCTGAGGCATTTGAGGAAGAACCTATCATCTTACTATCTTGAGTGGGAAAAGGATCCTTCAAGACAGCAGGCCTTTGAGAACCTTAGACGATTTTTGAAACCTTAGCTCGATGTGGACAATCTCTAGTAAAGTACTCCTCGTCACAGATGAGACAAGGATAGTGAGGTTTACGTTTCTTGTCAGTAGATTTAGTTTTTTCTGGTTTCTCTTTTGCATTTTGTTTATTTTTCTTCTTCCCTTTATTTTTATTGTCGGATTTGGATTTGGCCATAGAAGATTCTACAACATGAATATCGGTAGGAACTTCAGTGGAAGCTTCTCCTGTCGAGGAATCTGGTAAAGTTATAATAGGAGAAGAATTCTTTGCAGATTTCTTCTTACTTTTGGTATTAAATGTACCAATCATACCATCAGTGGAATGAGACCCTGAAGGAGTTGCAGTTATTTGATTTTGCTTGGGAAGATCGGGGATTTTTTCGTGTAAAGTACCCGACTGCATATAAACTAAGTCAAGGTACTGAGCTTGAGAAATTACTTGCTCCTCAGTAACGACTCCTACCTTAGCTACATCCTCAGTGATTTTTGGTAATAAGGATTTAACAAACCATTCTGCCAAAATTTGATCCGGGATATAAACTTTCACTAAACGTCGTCGACATCACCATTCATGAATATGGTCTAAAATATATGTAGACGTTGACTGTTTTAATGAATTTCATAATTCCGTGCCATTGTCATATCTGACAGGCAATTGAAAATGAGTTAAGAACGAGGTAGCTAACTGACTAGAATAATAAAAAGAGCTTCGTGGCAACTCAATGACCACTTAGCCGCGAGACCAATCAGAGTGTGTTGAAAAAGCCTTAAACGAATTGAATCATCTATAATGGAATTTGATGCACACCAGAGGTGATAGGTCATCACATGGTTCGACGGATCCTCTCCAGGTTTTCCTTCAAACTTGGGAATATCACTGGGAAACTTATTAGGCATTGGCGGCCAGTACGAAAGATAATTAATTAGATTGTTTGTAAGGCGCGACAATTCGGGTAAATCCAAAGTTGCGATGAATGGTAACTGACGGTTAGGATCTCGAAAACTTTGGGACACAAGACCAGCTCTAGTTAGGAGGATACCCAAGATAACCTGGAATTGGATTCGCATTCAGAATATTATATCCTCCTGGAAAACCAGGATTAATCGGACCAAACCGGGGTGGTTGAGGTTGAGGTTGTTGATATGTATACCCAGGGTACGGTTGATATTGATAAACTGGGGTTGGCACAGTAGGACCATATTGATACTGCCCCTGGTATGGTTGATAAGTAAATTGAGGTTGACTTGTGACAACCCTACCTGGACCAGGTTGTCCTACAGGCATCTGAACCAAAGTCTGGATTGTAGGTCCAGACTGGGGTATAGAGCCTTGAGGCGTTGATACATGAACATTAGAAACTAGAGTTGTCGATACTCCAGAAGTAGGTGGGGTAGATTGAACAGAAGCTGTAGTAGTTGCAGCAGTCGATTGAGGCGGAGTTCGAGGCGAACTAGGCCTAGGCTGATGAACTACACCAGGTGCAGAGGTTTGGATAGTAGACTGGACGGGTTGCTAGGTTGAACCAAAAACCATGGGTTGTCCAGGTTGAGATGACAATTGTACATTGGGTTGCAAAATATGTTGAGTTTGAGATGGATCCCACACCATATTCATTCCGGGGTTAAGGGCCCATAACAGGTTGAGCATATTGAGGACCATAACCAGGTTGAGTGTAGGACTAATAATTTCCAGTTCCTTGAACAAAAGATTGACTAGAAGGTGGTTGGAAACCTTAAGATTGGTACTGAACTTGAGGTTGATAACCTTGAGGTGGGTACTGATACTGGGGTTGAACTTGAGGTATATATTGATACTAGGGTTGACCTTGAGGCACATACTGAGTCTGAGGTTGACCTTGAGGCATATATTGAGTCTGGGGTTGACCTGGAGGCATGTACTGACCCTGAGGTATGTACTGACCTTGAGGTTTCCCCCAGGTGGAATTGGACTGCCTTGAGGTTGCCCTCACGCGGTATTTGACTGCCTTGAGGTTTCCCCCCAGGAGAGAATGGATTACCTTAAGGTTGCTCCCCAGGCAGATTTTGACTACCTTGAGGTTGTGGATTTGGAATAGCACCAGACATCATAAGAATTTCTTCTACACTCAATAGTGGAGTTCCGTTATGACCAGTTGATACCCCATATTCGATGGGTTGAGGAGACGCTCTTGAAAAAGTACCAGAAACTGACTGATACCTAGACAGAACAGAAGGACTGCCATATAAAAACGTTTCTGGATTTTGAGAAAACATGGACGACCGATTTGACATATTCAAAGGAGGATAATAACCTCTGGGCGTTGGATGAAAAGGAATACAAGGTGGTGAAGCAACGAGACCCAGATTTTCTAAAAAGTTCGTCAAAGATACATACCAAGCATCACTTCGAAAAGGACTGTAAAAAATAGATTCACGCTCCCTAAGTTCTATATTTGGTTGATTTTCAAGGGGAGTTATATCCTCGTTTGGAATAATAAGTTCTTCAATAGAAATAAGTCTCATCGGAAGATTTTGGGTAATGACACTTCATACCCTAGGTGAACCAGGAGCACTAGAAATTGGAGAAGCAAATCTTGAGGATGGAGTAGCAGTAGGTTCAGTTTTAGGTTCAAAAATTTCAGGTTCCTCAACGAGTTCACTAGTAGAAGAAAAACTACCAGTAAGCTCGGAAACTGAAAGCGGTTCAGAAATATACTCTGTTGCTGGAACGTGATAATCAAGATGAATAACTAAAGATGATTCTTCGGCCTCTGGTGACCCAACTCTACTTTCACTAGGTGTGACAAGAGCTTTTAGCCCTTCAAGCTGACTTGGCGTATATTCGGGAGGCTGCCCCCGAAGACTACGGGATTGTCTCAGTAATTCAGCCACGATTAATTAATTAATTACTTCACACGAAAACAAAGAAAATCTCAAGAAAATCACCTAAAGTATCTAAAGAACCAAACAATTGAATCACACACCTAATAAGCTAAGAGTTCAAACCACACACAAACAATATTTTTCCATACCGAAAACACTAGTTGGTGATGAAATCCAACCTCGTAGAATTCAATATAGAATGGCGGTTGGAACAACTACCTCGACAACCTACTTAATGAAACAGACTGGCACAAGTTTCTCCACAAAACCGTCTCGAGTGAAGATAACCCCCCAGAGAGTCCAAGTGAGTCTAGTCGACGTTTGTTCCAGGTACAGTGGGATCTTCCCTCCACCGTCATCTCAGGAATAATCCTAAAGATTATAGCCACTAAGATTACCAACGGAAACAAATATACTTGGGGGAATAGTATATGATCCGATACGCACACAAGGGCATAGTAACAAACTCAATTCCCTTGAAGGCTCCTTAACATAATCCAAGGTTTACCAACAAGTGACCCCAGGCTCCTCGACAATGGTCAATCCGAGGTTTAATACGTGAATATCTTCTATCGTTCTCAATGAGGAAGGATTGATTACCTCACTGGTTTAGATATGATCTCGTGCTTCTCCTTTAAGAGGAGCTTTCCAGAGCATAGATGTAACAATTGGATTTCATTCCTACCGTAAGATCGACTACTTGCTTGCTTTAACTATCTTGGAGAGTTAATTACTCCCTACTCCAAGATACTAGCCTAAGCTATGTTGGTGAATAAGAGCCCTAGAAATAAAAAGATTGCTAGATGAATTTTAATTAAGCATTAATTTTATTGGTTGTTTCTTAAGTCAAAAGGTATGGAGATGAAACTTTGTGGTGTGAAGAATCGAATCCAAAACACTAAAAAATGCACCTAAGATGATCAATTCTTTTCCTTTTCAATGAATCTCTAGCTAAAGGAAGAGTTGAGAATGCAATTCTTGAAAACAAAACTTTCCTTCAACATAAAAACGAAAAGAAAAAATTTTGTTTGTTTTTGTCTTTTTCAAAACACTCAAATGAAGCTACTAATTATGCTCACAAAATAAATCCCTTTTCGTTTTGACACTCAAAACTAGAAAAACATTTTTTTAAAAGAGAAACTAAAATTTCTAGACCACACACTCAAAACTATGAAAAATATAATCTTGAGATCTAACTTCTTAAAACTAATCAAAATAAAAGCTTCAAATGTTTTTTGAGGATGTTTTCCCTTAGTTATTCAACAAACTAAGGATCAATTCGTTCAACAAGACAAATCAACCAAAAGCATCCAGCTATGTTTTTATAACAAATGAAATTCACAACTTGACCAAGTTCATTCAAAGTTTTGCAAAGAGAAACAAAATTGATTTCTCACCAAAGGAAGATCTCACAAATCAGCGAGACTTATCAAGAAGACAAAATATTCCAGGGTGATCTAAGGTCTCTTAGGCTTCTAACCTTCAAGTCACTACAAAGACTGAGTGAAGACCAAACCAAGCATGCAAAAACTTCTAGAAATTCATTCAAAACACAACACCAATGGAACTCGCTTATGAGAGACTTTTAATAGGATATATGTAGATCTGGGTAGAGGATAAAAGTAACAAAAAAGATATAGACTAAATTGGATGAAAAGATTTCAAGATTTTCAAAAATTTTGACAGGGTCCGCAGGCCCCTAGTGAAACCAGGTGCGGTACCGCTTTGTGCAATAAAGTAACAGTGCGGTCAGGTCCACATTGTAACTTAAACAGAACATGCCGTCCTCGTAAAAATTTAAAAAAAAACTAAAAATCAATCCAAGACTGACAAACTACCCAATCCCACACACATCAAGTAAAAACCAGAAACAAAAAATCAAGTTTCTCAGATCAAAGATAAAAAAAAACAATCAAATCCCGTCCCCAGTGGAGTTGCCAATTTGTTAAGAGGATAAATCGTTCTTGCAGACAAGATCGATCTCCCTAGTATCAATTGATATCTAGAAACAAGCAAGACAAGCAAGACAAGCAAATCTACTTTTCTCTAAACATATTTCGATTCATTAATAAAACTAAGAGGTGTTTTAGACCCTACCTTAGGTCCAACGCTAGTTTGTGGCAGCCTTGCTCCAACAGCTTCAAAGAGTATCCTTTTAATAACCTGCAAACACAAACAAGCACACATCAAAGAACACTTGCATAGCTAATGTAATAAATCATGTTCATCATAGTGATCAAGGAGTCTATCAAGTAAACCATTAAACACAGCTTATTGAGAAAAATAAACTTGATTGTATTAACTTTGAGAAAGAAGAACTTTACAACCTTGGTGCCTTGATGCTGTACAAGCTCTTCCCAGGGTCCAAGCAGGAATCTCCTCTACTTTGACAAGCCTCACTCTCTTCCAAATGAGATCAAAAGGTATGTGACCTTTCCTCTCAAAAGCTCAATAAGGAAGTCTAAGTTCCAGCAACATTTACCCTAAAAAATATTCAACTTTTTACCTCCCAAGTAACCAGCCCAAAGCTTCATTTTATAGTGCAAGGGAGGGAGGTTACAGGTCCACCATTGAAGGGATAGAGTCCTCCTTCAAGGGGATAAGCTCCTCACATCAAGGGGTTAGCTCCTTAAGGAATGGGATGCTTGCACCCTCAAGGAGCGAACTTGCCAGTGCAAGATTCCCTTTAGAAGCTTCCAGAATTGACTCAAAGTGAGTTTTTAAGAATAAACTTGCGCCTTTTAACTTTTACAGGGGTTCACATCCATACATGCAGATACAAAGTGGCCAGGTGTGAAGGGGACATGACCAGTGGGTGCGACACCGTAGGTAATGCTAAGAGAAAGTGTGAAACCAGAGCTTTAGAGATTTTTAAGGACTTTCTCTCATTTTCAAAGCTTGATATGTAGAGCTGAGGTTTAAGACTTGCAAAGGAGGTATGTATGAGTGGTGATAGACTCATATTGATTGCAGAAAGCCATGGTGACAAATTTTCGTGTAACACCAACTGATTATCACCTAGAACAATGCAGAAGTTTCTCAACAAGCCATCTCAATATGCGCTGCTCGCAAGAAAATCTATCAAGCTTCCCGTTGGTCAACCAGAGAGATTGACCGGGCAATGACCCGATGCTTCACTCCTCCAAAAAATTAGACATAAGCTACCAGCATGCCCGCCTCCGCTCACTGAATAAATTGCGTAGACATGAAGGAAAATCACCTGCTTCCTATCACTACATTGTCCCTGAAATTTGCACAATTCTGTCATTCGGTCCCCTTGTCAGTCAGCCTACTACTCCTACTGAAAAATACATAGTTTTCTTGGGATGTCCTCTAGCTCTCAACACCTTGCTTAGCCTAGAAACTATGTAGAAATGTCCTGTAGGCCAACCTCCTAGTTTTGTGCAGTTTTAGCCAGCAAGCTCCTGTTGCTCGCTGCCAGGCTCCTTAGAGAATTTGCACAATTTTCACTGCAAGTGTCCTCCTTGCTGCTTGCACTGCTTCCTTGGAAAATTTGCACAGTTCTACCTTCCAACCAAGCTATATCTTGCAAATGGTCACTGTTGTTTTAGACTTCTCATCTCAGCCTCCCAATGACTTCTGTTGAAGTTTCTAAGTCTAACAGTTATAAACCCTCCATGTAATTTCTGATTTAGTTCTTCCTACTTGTTCTAATTAATTAACAAGTTATTTACCATGTAAATACTAAAAATAAACACAAGTACATGCTCAACACATTACAAATCATCAACTAAAGGAAACAGAAACAAGCACACAAATGACACCATTATTTTTGGACTAATGTCCCTCGAAAAACCTAATACGGGAAAACTGTTGCAGCCATTTGAGGGTTTGATTTATTAAGAAGTTTTAGAATACAATTTGGGTGCCAAATATGGCTCACCCAATAGACAAAAATATTGATAGTAGTACCTCTTCTTTAGAGACAGATGTTCCAACTGAAACCCTGGATAAACACTATGGTGGCTCCTCAGCTCCAATTTTCCCCCGAAAAACCCTAGCGTCAACCTCTAGGGAATGTGCCAGCCTCTATTACCCTTTGTGTTAGCTTTCCTGGCAGTTCCCAGCAGTTTCAACTGTTCCCGGTAGTTCCGTATTCTGCCCTTTGCGTAAGCTTTCCCAGTAGTTCCGACAGTTCCGGTTGTTCTTGACAGTTCTGACTTCTGCCCTCTGCGTTAGCTTTCCCTGCAGTTCCGGCTATTCTTGATAGTTCCAGCTTCTTCCCTCTATGTCATATTTCTCGACAGTTCTAATAGTTCCCGACAGTTCCAGCTATTCCCAATAGTTCCGTCTTCTACCCTCTGCGTCAGATTTTCTTGTAGTTCTAGTAGTTCCTGGCAGTTCTGGTTGTTCCCGGCAGTTCCAGCTTCTGCCCTCTATGCTAGCTTTCTCAGCTGCTACATTGATCCTCCCGACACTATATCTGCCTCTTTGCTTCTGTATTAACTGCCCCTCAGCAGCAACTCCAGATCACTCTCTCAACTTTCTCAGCAAACCCAGCCCCAGAAAGTTGAAATATTGATCTCTTGATGTGTTCTCCAAGTAACCCTCACGCCTCCTCTTATACTTTTCTCGCTGACAGATCAATGACCGAGATTAAGTTCTTAATCAGTAGCTAAGATTAGATCTAGCTTGATCCATGACTTTTGGACCATTCTAACACATTTTTATATTAATTCACATTAATATTTTAATTTCCCTAAGTTTAGACTTAGGGACTCCATTAAAAATATTAATTATTTTAATATCTCCCAAACTGTTTAGGATCTTCCCAAACCCTTTCTGGGTATTGGATATCTCATGTGCCTGCCTCTCCACCAAATTTCATGGCTAGAGCACATCTGATGCTACTCGAAATCAACAAATTCTGCCCAATTTTCCTTGACAGTACCTCGAAGCCTGCATCTTGCCCTGAAATGTGCTCTATGTAGTTTCAGAGCCTTGTCCTCTCTCCCAATCACCTGCACCCGAAAACGAAAGATGATGCATCGTGGTAGGCTAGGATATTTCTGGATTTGATTTCGTCTCATCACGAGCGATTGTAGATACAGGTACATGGATGAGACATGGTGCAACAACGAATGGGATGAAAAAAGAGCGCATGCTAGGAGACATGATCATGAATGGATGAACACATGAAGCATGCCAAGTTCTAGTGAAGGGGATACATGCATGTGCAACATAAAGTGAACACCAAGATCATCGAAGACTCTGCACACCTTTCCATGGGGAGGTGAAGCTGTGATACACTAAGAGCACTGATCCCGGTGGATATTGGTGGCCACCTGCCAATTCCATCTGGACCCACATCATTGTCTCTTTCAACATTTTCAGTTTCCTTAATTGTAGCACAACTTACTATTTTTAGCAGTTTTTCGGGTCCTGAACT